>APFE031641261.1:0-12844 GCA_000404065.3 Pinus taeda
AAGGAGGTCTTTCATTTTGTATCATCCAAGAATTGTTCATTTATGTAATGTAAAGGAGGTTGCCCCCTCGAAGAGGCTAAATTCTAAGGCGTTGATCTATCTTTTCTATCTTTTCTTGAGCTGGTTTAAAGTACAAGAAGTAAAATACCATTTAGAAGAAAACCAAAGAATTATTAACTTGCTAAAGGAAAATCTAACAGTGGCACCAATTAGAATGAAACAACAAGCATACCAACATCGCATTGAAAGAGATTTCAAAGAAGGATATTGGGTTTTTGTTAGGCTTCAACCTTATAAGAAAGTGTCATTAAAACAATAAGGGAAAAATAAGTTATCGCCTAAATATTATGGCCCATACCAAAAAATAATAATAAATAAGTGGCGTGGCTTATGGACTGAGGCTACAAGACAATTGTCAAATCCACAACATGTTACATGTATCAAGTCTCAAAAAAGTACTGGGACAAAATAAAATAGCTCAAACAGAGATACCTGAGACTGATGAAGAAGGAAGCATCATCTTAGAACCTGAAGGTATACTCTCTACCAAAGAGAAGGTATTAGGGTCCAAGGCTATTAAGGAGTACCTCATCAAATGGAAAAAGCTACTAGAGGAAGACTCATCATGGAAGACAAAGCATTTTCTTTAGCAACACCCAGCTTTACCTATGCTTTGAGGACAAAGCGTTTTTACGGGAGAGGCAATGTTATGAATTAAAATTCATAACTCAATATATATAAATTAAAAATATATAATTACAATAAATAAATTCATATTAATTAATTGATAAATTAGTAAATTAAATTAAGATAAGTCGTTTAATTTTGAATAGACATCAATCCCCAATGGACGTGTCATTTGGGATCATGGCCCATCAACTCCTATAAAGGAGAACCGCCATAGCCTTGTAACAACCATCCTTTATTTGAATAAAAATTTACATGTTAAAATACATTAATGTTTCTAAATATTAATTGTTTAGGATCAAGCTTGGCATTGCAGAGGTTGCGAGGTCTTTATTGTTTTCCTTTCATGAATATTGGACTCCTTTGAATCTTCCATTTTCATCAGCATTAAGGATTGGCTCTTCCTTTTCTTATTTGAAGGTGACCTTACTATTGGGAGGATGAGCATATGAACCTCCTAACAAAATGTTGAAGACTTTAGATTCTACAAGGTTAACCTACTCATCTACTTCTTCATTATCACTCTCGTCCTCATCACTTTGTTCCTCCTTGGAAGATGAATCTTACTCAACTGCATTAGTTGGAACCAAAGTGTTTGGGACTTGAGATGAGCTCAACTTGCCTTCTTCAGTTTTCTTTTTAGGAAAGGGATTTCCTTTTGGGATGTGACTAGACTTTTGGGCCTTTTCCAAGGTGGTGATTTTGTTCATGTAGAGCCTATCTCGTGACTTCACTTCTTTGTTGAGATTTTCCATATGTTTGAGGATGGATAGAAGGGTTTCTTCGTGGTGATCTTTGTATTTTTCCTTTTTTACTTCAGCTTTAGCCTTGGGGTGGTCATTAACATCCATTCTCGAGTTCATAAGTTTTCCTCAACTTACATTGTTATATATTTAGCCTCGACTAATGTTGAAGGTTTCTTGTCCCTTAATGCATAGGTTAGGTGGCCACCTACAACTTTGATGAATTTGTTAAGAATGTTAGCGTCAGGGGGCTTTAAATGATCAGGGATATCCCTAACTACCCTATCAAAGTTTTGGATGAATTCTCGGATGTCTTCCTTTCCCCTAGTTATTTGATAAAACTTTTCAATGTTGAAGGTTCCTTGTGAATTACATGACCATCTTCTCATGAACATGTCTTCAAATTGATTAGAGTCATGTATGCATGCTGGGGGAAGAATCAAGCATTATTCTCTTGCTTTTCCTTCAAAAGACAAAGCGAACAACATCATGAGCCTATGCTCATCCAAAATCATCCTAGGCGGCATGTGCCAATAGAACTCTTCGACAAAGTCACAGGCACTTATGGCAGCATTGCCATTGAATTTGGGCAACCATCTATTGTATTTCTCAAGTAATGGTTTGGGACCATCACTCAATTTCAAAGGAGCAAAGACACTAACCAAATGCCTTTCACTTTTGGTCATCTTGGGTTGGTCTCTTTTTGGGTCAATGCTAGAACTAGTTGCCATCTTTGGGGTAGGATCGCTGACCTTTTCAAATTAAGAAGAGTGGTTCTAACAGGTCATGGATTTCGTTATCCCCTTCTTGCAGCAACCCTAGTTAAAGGAGGATTATTTTCACCTTCAAGTAAACTAAGGGTTTGGACAATGAATGGAGTCATGAGACAAATATTAGAAATGTCGTTAATGAATCAGTTCTTTAATGATTCACTAGGGAGGTAGAATTGCTTCCTCCCCGGCAACGATGCCAAATATTACCACTCACTAGCAGGGATACTAGGAGGGGATCCTAAAAGGGAAACTACTAGGTCAAGGGAAACAATGGAGTGATGGCCCATTATCACCTCAACTAAGGCTCCCCACTCTTTATGGACTTTCACCGATGGGAGGAGACCCAATATGAAGGGAATCACTAGATGGATGAATTTATGAAGAGATAAAGAGTGATCCCTAAGGCCTATTCACAAAAGAGATTCAATTGCATGGTTTACTTGCTTAAGAAGCAAGGTGTAAGGCTCTCGAAGAAGGGCCAAGGGGATTTCAAGGGCTAAGGATTGCAAATAATACTTGTAAAGGAGGGACCTAGTCCTAGAAACCATTGTGAAAACTTGGTTTCCAAATGGTCTTTTTGAAATTATCTTCAATAAGTTATGGGACCACATGGGACCAAGTGGACCCGGAATTAGGTCAAGGGGGTGGAGTTGATCAATCAAGGGTGTTCTTGACCTAATTGAGGGGGAGAAGGGGATCAAAGGGGAAATTTTCTCTAATTTTGATGTAATGATCCAAATGAGGTCACTAGCCAAGGGAAACCAAGGGCAAGAATCAATCTCGTAAGTTAGGGCTTGGAATATCTCAAGATCCCACCGTCGAAATTGCTTCAAATTTGGAGGGCTTTTTGGAGACACAACAACGCAGTAGAGGGAAAGAGATAATTTTTTTTGAGGGGGTGAATCATGAGAAATTTTATGCCCTTTGTCACCTATTGGGATTAGGCCTAGAAAGAAAAGTAAGAAGGTGAGAAATATATGCTTTTAGGTGTTCACCTATGGAGGATCAGTGCCTAATCCTTTGGGAGAAATGGAGTCAAGGATATTTCAATGCTTGTGATGAATTCACTTAGTCAAGGAGGCCTCTTGAACAATTTCACATGGCAATTAGGGCATGGGACAATTACTTCAAGGTATTTGCACTTCATTATGCAATATATGATGACTTATCAAGATAAAATTTCGACAAAATATCTCTAGGAACATTCACTCATTCATGCATGGCCCATGACATGATGCAACGCTATAAAAAGACAAATTTCCACAATTTCGCATAAGAAAAGCAGTAAATTCAGTCTATTATAGTGAAAAACCCCAACAACATGCATGTGACATAATAAAGTAACAAAATAACATTAAAAGAGTACTTAGATGTAAGAAAGAGTCTATCCAATAATCATTATATGCCAGTAGTGAAGCTCCAAGACAAAAATGAAGAGATCCAAACATCAAAATTCATCTATTCATCTAATTTCGTCCTCCAAAAAGAATAACGTAAATCTCACAAGAGAGAATGATCCAATCCAAGTGATGATGATCAAAATTATTCATCACACTTGTATTTATACACTTCCTAATGAATTCGATTTAGTTAATTAGTCGTAATTTAGCCCCTAAAATAAAATAATGTGCATAATAACAAAACTTTTGGTGACAAGCCCACCAAATAGATCAATAATGTAAAGATTAGCCTCTCAAGAGGGTTGAATGATCAACAAAGTGATTCATTAGGCCTTTGAGGAGGCCTAATGAAGTCCAAGGGGTTCCATGATGTAAAACTAGACTCCAAACATAGTGGGCAAGGGGTTGGCCCCTTGTTTTCCAATGAAGAACTTGTGGTGCTCACAAGTGGGTATGGGGGCACAAGGACATTCTCATAGGTCTCCAAATGGATCAAATATGCTTATAGACCATTTGTAAGGGTTGGAGTAATGATATAAGTCCTCCCTCTGCATCAGGAGGCATCCTAGAACATCTGCTGAGTGTATGGTGCAACTATGGAGCTAGTTGGGCATGGTGGACCAGGTGCATTATCCTCATCCAAAAGGTGGAACATGAGAAATCAATGAATTTTGTCGGGGATCCATGAAGTAATATCTGCTATGGTGGAGGTCTATGGCTCTCGACACTCACCCTACAAGTGCCAATGTGGCCCTCTGGAGGGTTAGGCTCCCATATAGGGAGACCAAGCCCTAAATGAAGACCCACCTGCAATCCTACATAAGATCCAATGCGTCCCCTTTCCCTCCAATACAACAAATCATTAGAATAATCAAGTAACAACAATTATAAGTCATGGGATCAATGGGGCACTTCATGGTGGCATGCCTTTCCATAGTGGGCTTTAGCATGTACAAATGTCTCCAAGCTGAATAGGGGGTTAACAAAGGACCCTATTAGGTGGTTTCAACCTCTAAAGGGGGTGTCATGTCCATGGTACATCCTTTAAGAGGTAGGTGGAAAATGAAAAAATAATTGGAAATGGAGTGGGGATCAGGGGAATCATCCAAACCACATGTCAAGGTGCAATGGTAACTATAATAAGGGAAGCCCACACCTAGGTATATGAGTGTAGGAGGGAGAAAATTGTGGTGCATGAGTCAACCCAACCTTTATTTTTCCACCTTCTTCATATGCCTTTTACCTTTGATTGATTTTTCTTCATAACAACTCGGGGCTCCAGGGGATGGAGAGCATGATGTGTAATATGTAGTAGTGGATTCCCCTTTAAGGTGAAGCAATTCATCGGGCACCAAGGGTTGGGACAATCATAGGTTCCTTAATAATGGAGGGGGCATATTTAGGGCCCATAGGAACTAGGGTGATGACCATAGATAAGGGGTAGAGCTCAAGTTTGGCTTTTGCCCACATGCTAAATTTGTATGTCCTGACCATCTTTTGCATTTTATGGTACATTTCATGTTGAAAGTGACCAAATTATGTTTTTTATTTTCTTTTTAGCTACATCAACCTCTAGGGCATCGTTCCAGGCCCAACCCAAGGTGTGGACAAGGGGAGGGGGAGGCTAACCCTATGTGGACCCAGATGACACTTGTGGACCCAGATGGGAAAAGAGGTGAATGTGGCTCAAATGAAAGGGGGTAATGTAGGTAGTGTCAGGAAGCGGGCCACACAACCAAAATTGAGATTTTCCATGTAGTGCCAATTCTAAAGCTAATTTCCAGTAAAGGAGATCCAAGAGACATAGGATACAAGGGTAACCACGAAATCGGGTAATGGAGACAAGAATACAATCCTAACCCGCTCTTTCTGCTAAATTGCCCCCACCAATTCATGCCCAAAAGTGCCCATGACAACCAAGGAAAACTACTCAACTATACCAATGAAAAGCCATACCTTTGGGGTCGGGAGGCCCACCTTCAAATATACATTCATAAAAGAAGGGCTAGGGACCATATGCCTAGCTCAAGTGGCAGAGAAAATGGCAGATTGAGCTATCTGGGGGCTACAAGGGGTTGTTGGCTGCCAACTGAGGACCATCTAAAAATAAAAAATAAAAATCTCCCATATACATTACCCACAAGTGGTGTGTTAAAATACCTACAAACATAAGTAAATTGAAAGGATTTAAACCCAAAGGATTTGAACCTCAAATCACTTTGTACATAACACTTTATTATCATAACATCAACAACTGATTATGAGTGATACAGATGGTGGTTTTCCATCTCATCCATTTGGCTTCAAGTCCCCATAAACACGTCATAATAACGCTGAAAGGATAGAGATCTTGTTAGAGTCTAGGATGACTCTAAAACCCAACTCTAATTCTGAATATTACACATTCTTCCTAAATAAATGTAGCCCCATATAATAAAATACAAAATAAAATAACCAACTATCCCTATCTTTTTGGAAACGCCAAGTTTCAAAATGATCTTCTCTATGATATGGTTAAGTCTTAAGATATCCATGAAATATTGATTAGACAAAGTGTATGAAAGCTCATTAACAATGCTCCATGATGTATGAGACCTAGAAGGAATATAAATGACTTTCATCTATGTTGGTTGTTCATTCTAAGAAGGCGGATAAGCCTCCTCCATAAGTAGCTTGGTTGCTAGATACAGCTAACGCACATAGAATCACCCACCTCCTCTTTCATTTTACTTATTGGGTGCCCCTCTCAAATAAATAACTAGCGCTGGTCGAGTCACTAACGTACCTGGGCATGGTTGTAGTTAGTTATATATGAGCATGTGGGATCCTATCTCGAATGACGTATTACGTATATAATGAATGCCGACCAAGACAATGAGTAAGTGACTGCTGGTCATTATGCATGAATGAGATATCTCGTTGTATACGATATTATGATTGATGATTCGAGCGAATCGTACCTATAAACCACCTAATTGATAGCCCAGTGAAATGGTGGTAGTTATATATGATCATATGGTAGTTTAGGTAGAGATAGAGATGTGCACCTCGGCGAGATGGCGTAATGACATATATAATGAGATGATTCCTAGCTAGAGAGAGAGAAGAAAGACCATCATTATTATGGTGGTAGTTATATATGACAATGTGGGTTTTCAGAGGCATGATCAAGATGGATCTCGTCTGAAAAGGATGCGTAAGCAGTCGACTGATAGGAGAGGATGCGGCAGAACGCTCCGACCACCGCCACCACCCCAATAAAGCATAAGGGGCATTTGCGTGCGTTTTACGGCTACTTGACAATGCCCAAGCGGCAACACGCTCGACCACACCCAACCACCCAATAAGCATCAGGGGCATTTGCATCGTTTAACGGCTACTTGACACGCCCAAGCGGGCTCCGGTTGGCCCCTAACGAGACCTAAGATTGGTCATTCTATATTGTCATTATTGACCGATAAGATGGCAGAGGTTTTGAATAGTTACAGCCCACTAGCTTAGGAGATTCCCCAACCAACCAAGAGTATGCTTATTTACCTACACGCTCAACCACCTTTTAGTACATTCCAGTTTGACCACTACTTCCATTTTGAGATCCTGCTTTGACACCACGAGATACACCTTAACCTCCATATGAGACAGCTTACCTAGTTATTCTTTTACCCTTGAAGCAGTCCCTGTTAGTTTTGTTTTGAAGCTATGGTGTAAAGCAAAAGAAAAGTAGGTAAGATGATTTGGTAAGACCTAATAGTAAGTGGGAGCTGTTGAAAGGGCATGAGCAGAAGAGGTAGGTCTAAAGGGTAAAGTACTAGCAGGAGTAGGTATAATGGGCGGACTAACTAAAATAGGTGGATGGGGTACTAAGCAGCTAGCTCAAAAGGCTGAGCAAAGTAGACCGACCTATGGTAAAACCAAAGGTAAGTGTAGGTCTGATGTAAAGTGTTGAAGCTCTGAGGATGAGCAAAGGAGAAGGAGCTAATCAAATAGGATTCTCCTAAGAGAAAAGTGCTTTATTTAAAAGCACAGGTTGTCTAAAGCAATATAGCAGGTAGTGTATCCAATTGTATATGTAGGTAAAGGCTAAAAGCATCCCCTTTCTGTATGGACTATTTGAAGTCAAGACTCTGGGGTTAGGGATGAAGGAGAGGGAGTTACAGTTGATAGGGATTCAGTTAGGTATGAGGGAGAGGGAGTCCCTAATGATGGTGAAAAAGTTTCTGAATATGGTGAGCTAGAGGGAGTTTCTGCTGTTGTTGATGTTGATGCAGTTGATGGAGCCAAAGTAGTTCATTCTGTTGATGGAGTGGTTGACCTTTCATGCCTGGAAGTTGATGCAGTTACGGAAGATCTAATCCCTTCGTGTGTTCGAGATCCTATTGAATACCAGGATGGGCGTATCGAGTTGACCCATAAGCAGCGGTAAAGGCATTTGACCAAGTGAAAGCTCCAGATGAAAATCGTCTAGTGTTAGATGTCTACGAAGATAGAGAGGGAGGACCTGGTAGAGTGGTATCAGTTTGGCTACCATATGTAGATATAATGCCAGCATGAGTTGTTTCTGTTGGTTCCGTAGCTTATTAAGGTGTTCCTAGTGCAGATGGATACCTTGGTTAGCGAGAGTAAGATTGTAAAGAGGAAGATAAAGCAGGACGAGCAGTGAAAGAAACAGGAGGAGTTCCAGGAGGAGATGGAGACCTATAAGTTCAAGGAAACAAGTCTTCACCTTATCGAGGGTCTTAACAGCACCCTAGGCACCAGTCTCGACCAATTTCATATACCACTGCAGGGGTTATAGGGCCTCATGTTCTCTACCCTCGACCCTGCAACTCTACCCGCCGCCCTACACCCTCGACCCTACGCCTCACTTATCGATACGGCACTAGGTTCAGCAATTGGATCGAAGGCATGAATCGACGACAATGCTTACGATGGCTCCTGTAATATGCGATACAAGAGTTTAGGTATAACAACTATAATTAGAAAATTACGAAAATAATTTATTAATTTGAATAGGAAAAGAATTAAATTGCAAAAGGCTAAAAATAAAAAATTTAATAATCATGATTATTTTTCTTCTTGTGAATTTTAAAATATTATTTTACTTCATTTTATTTATAATTATTTTATTTCGTTTTATTTATAATTAGAAATTTATTATATTTAAGACAAATAACCCAGCAGCTTCCACATCATAAGAATTCAAATTCAAATGCGTTATTGACATTTTGGACAATTTGTTTAAATTCAGTTATTTGGTTTTTTTTAATAAATTTTGTGAAAATGGATTAAAAACTGTCAGTGCACCCAGAATTCAGAAGTTTGATACTTGCAATAATTTCGATTTCCAAAAATTTCCTCCAAATATGACCGAAATAATGCCACTCCTTAAACTACGCGGAATTTTAAATAGCTTCTGTCGCATCGTAAGAATGCATTTAGAACATCTGCTTATTAAGCTCACGTTAAAGGAACGCGTCACTGCGAATATTAATACTCTGGTGCCTCTTGACTCATCGCTTTGTCACCTAGCAGGCCGTGTCCGTTCACGATTACAAAACTAATCTTATTTAAGGCGACCGTTTCCTGAGCCCATAGTCATGCCAGCCATCACAAATTTTTCGAGGAAGCGTGGACGAAAAGAGTAAGCGCGTGAAGTTGTCAGTACTCCATTTGTTTATCAATCGCTGCCATCTCTGCGGCCTCGTGTTAGCGTATAATCTTTGTGTTTTTCCTCTCTTTCATCAATTGTTCCTCGCCTGGGTTGACATCGGCAAATTTGGACTGAGACTCCTGCGCCAGTTCGTCAATGGCTCTTCATTCATGTAGGTTACTGCTACTGATATCTCTCTTGTTTCCCAGATCTAGCTTGCATGTATTTATTTTGGTAATTCGACAGAGTACGCTTTTTATAATTCTTACTGTGCATTTTTCGTGCCTAAGAATTGTTCTTCTAAAATATCCTCTCATCATCTTGAATTCCGAATCGAGATTTCGGTTTAAACTTCTCTGGTTTTTCATTAATTTTTTGATCTTCAATACTGAAGTTTCCAGTTTTATTTATTTTGTTTTTTATCCTGTCGATACGGATATGTCCGTATGCCTGTCTTTTTCTTGACGTTCAAAGGTTGCTCGACCACAGGAAAAATTCTTATATCTCTAAAATCTTTTTCTTTCTTTTTTAAATTTCGAATTATTGCTTTTTTAAGATTGACCTTAATGTTCATTTAGCTGTCATTATATGTCCTGAAAACAATATAACTTTTCTTGCTGTTCATTTTTCTCTTAATTACTGGCTTTTATTTGGTCGTTTAAAGTTTTAAGGTTTGTGTTACGGTAGTGTGCTGCTCCGGAAGCAAATTTAAATACGATTTTACTTGCATTTCTTAGGTTTGTGTTCCAGTAATCTACCGTTCTAAGGACAAATTTATGTACGATTACTATATTGTGATTGCTTTCATCTCCTTTGTGTCATTTTCTTTTATTTCAGCGATATCATTGCCATTTCCAGCGTAAATTTATTCGAATATGCATGATAGATTGCAAATTCTTGAATTTATGCAGTCTATCATATTTCCCCCAAATATATAATTTCTTCTATTTACAGAGACTGCAGAGTTTTGAATTTGAGGGAATCTATGTAATCTGCTTTAAATAGTGCAAGTTCTTGAGCTTGATTTTGAGTTGTGTACTGCTTTTTTTTTCTTACAGTACAGTGTCTATTAAAGCTCTTAGGAACTTTCTTTGGTTTGCTTGTCTTTTAACTTTTCTATCTTTTGATATTATAGGGTAAGTGTTTTGTGTGAAAGAAAATATAAAGATGTTTGAAGTCCCTTAATTGAGGTCGCGTTAGAGGTTGTTTTTCGATATTACAGAGCTTGTTGGAGAGCCCGGTTATAAGGACTGGTGTCTTGCAACAGATGACGTCCATAGTTCGCCAGACTGTGATTGATACTGGCACTATACTGGAATTTATCTCTAGATTTACCAGTTGGAGGGACTTCCCAGATTTTATAATTTTTTTACTGTTATTTCCATTGCTTGATAAGGTTTTAGGTAACGAAATCAGTGAAAATTTTCATAACCTTTTCAATGGAGATTGAAATTAAACTTTTTGGTTTTTGATGCAGCAATACTTGCTCGGTCGATAAACACAGATCCTGCTGTAATGCAGCAGGTTTCTACTCCTGAAAATCTCAATATCCTATATACAGGCCCGCGAATGGCCCAATTTTTGCGTGGTATGTTCTTCATTTTGAATTCTTCCCAGTACTGTGCTTGACAGTTAACAATTGAATTTGTGGCATTACGTACCATTAGCCCTAAAAAGAATTATTTCCTATGCCTCCGATTTGGTCTTTTCTGGTGTGAACTGAAATTTAGAATTCAAAGATTAAGATAGGATTTGAGCTGTATGTGTTTGCACGCTTTGTGAACTTTGTATATTGCCCAATAACAGACAATAAAATAGAAAGCGGGCAACAATCATTGACTGTTCTGGGCCATCGCGGTTTTGGCAAGAACAGAGTATTTAGTGCTGGAGACGCTCCTAATCTCAGACCTACTATTATGGAAAATACCATAAAATCTTTGGCCCTGGCTGCAGAGAATGGCGTAGATTTTGTTGAATTCGATGTACAGGTAGACTAAGTTTCTGGCGTAGGCTATGATGTTTAGGCTTATTGCCTTCTCGGAACTTGGAGATTTGCTTTGTTTTTAAAATGTTCAAACTTGCTTTTGTCTTAGTGTTGCACAAATTCAAAGGTTGCTTTAAATTTGTTTCAGGTCACGAAAGACGGCCATGCTGTCATCTTCCATGACGACTATATTATAACAGATGACAAGGTAATTGAAGGGTATTTTTCTCTGCTTCTATGTTTGAGATGGATAATACCAAAACCATACAATATAAAACACAGAGGCTATCCTCTGTTTCCTTTGCTCCAAGATCTTTTACACAGAGAAGCCCTTTTTAAAAACAATTGCACAGGACAGAGTATTTCACCACCATAAAATTTCCATTCATTAAACAAAACATTTACATATTCATCTTCTTTCACTCAGAGGGATTCACCAAAACATTTACTCTGCCTCCTATGAAATTTTACACCACTGTGTGTAAATATTTCATTTACATTTTCACTGCTGTGTGAAAACAAAATTACAGAGAGTTACAGATTTACCTTTTCACCTGTGTGAAACAACTCATGGATTTGAAACAAAACAAGCTACTGGTTTTCATTTACTTCTCCTCTTGCACTGCTGTGCAAACTTTACTTTTTACATTACCAGGACAAAATAAATTCTTTTCACTGCTGCTGCATTTTTCTTTTACATTTCAAACCATAACATTTTTGCACATCTGTGCTTCCCCTGTAATACAAAATTTACTCTGTTCTTTTTTGGAGTTCCCAGTTCTTCGTTCGCTGCAGCGAACACACATACAACATCCCCGTCTGCAAACTCACACAGCACATTACATTTTTTTACAATGCCCGTGGGTGTTTTTTTTCATAACAAAAACGTGGGGTCAACGCTATATTAAAACATATATCAGAAAGAAATAAAATAAAAAAACTTACGCCCATACTACTTATTAAATTCGCCGTAAAAATATTAAAGACCCCACCAAAACATATGACATTATTTTTAACATAAGGTATGGGTTATGGTCCACGGTTCACACTATATTAATGTTATATCAGGCCCGTATGCACTTTTAACCGGCGGAGAACTTTCCAGGAGATCAAACGGCGGGGAGACTTGACTTTAATCCAACGGCAGAGATTGCGTATCGGAAGACTTTTCTGACAGCCCTTTAACCCATCGTGCAACTTGGTAAATCAACGGACGTAAATGCTTGAGGTAAATCGACGGATGAGGACAATATCGGAAGGGGTTAGCTGGGTGAAAGTTACCTTCCGAAAAGTGCCTCTTGCTGATGTCAGGCCAGCATCAGCACTTGAACAGTTGTCAGCTCCCAATTGCATCGGAGCTCGTTGCACGGAAACTGCCTTTTGCTGAAGGGTGGTGCGATATGAGACCGGCGGTTTTGATTTCCTGCGGTGGTTTTCTCCGTTGACCGCTGACCCGTCCGCGTGGTTGGTGAAATTATATATTTTAACACTCCCCTTTAATTTCACCTGCTGGGCATTCAGTCGTACCCAGACACTTCCTCAAAAATTCGAAGCTTTTCTGATCCAGTGGCTTTGTCAAGATGTCTGCAACCTGTTCTTGTGTCCTG
>APFE031641261.1:23685-63129 GCA_000404065.3 Pinus taeda
AATTTTCTCATCAATAATTTTTTTAAGGTTCATAATAAGTTTTCTAAAAAGTAAATATATTATTTTAAGCAAGAAATATTTCTTGAGGGGTTCTCGTTTTTTCTAGAAGGAAATTTAACTGTAAAACAACAGGAGGAAAGAAGGGAGGAAATTTTAAAGGTTAGGGTAGCAAGAGATGAAGGAAAGAGAGCATGGATTTAGAAAGACAACTCTGCGATAACACGATTTGGACCTCCTGGAACAGGGACAAAGACTCAAATGTGAGTCTTGTGTGTCAAAACAAATAGCAGTCAAGTCATACGCAAGTTTCCCTAAGATTAGTTTGTTGGAACTGCAGAGGTTACCCATGGAGACGAGGACCTGGGTTAGGGCCTATTGTAGAAAATAGAGACATAATTTGCCTCATAGAAACACATGAGCATGAAGGGTGCAAGACACCTTTGTTTGAAGGATAATAGAAGATGGCCCTGTGGAACAAGGCAACAGGGAATGGCAAGGGCACAAGGGTATCATGGTTTTAGTAAGGGAGAGAGAAGGTCGTCTTATTCAGTTGTAAAAAGAAGACTCAAATAAGCAATTCATTTGGTTTAAAATATCAAAAAATGGAAACCACATCAGAATCACATCATGCTATTTTGCGCCACAGGTTTCAAAAATCTACAAAGGTAGAGGGCTCGACCACAAAGATCCATTCGCAACTTTAAAAGTGCATATTGCAACATATTCACAGCTAGGTGAAGTCTTTATAGTGGGTGATTTCAATGCTAGGACTGCAAGTGAGCAAGCTAGCATTCTTTGTTGTAAAGATGATTGTGACACTATTTGGCTTACAGAAGAAAATAATCATCAGTGGGAAAGAATTTCAGAGGACAAGGGTTGCAATCTCTTTGGTGAACAATTGCTTACTCTATGTGGGGCCTTTGATTTAGTCATTTGTAATGGCTTGACTAGATGGGCAAAGTCCGGTAATTTCACTTGCAATACTTACATGGAGCAAGTGTGGTAGATTATGTAATTTGCTCACATGGTTTGTGTGAGAAAATGAAAGAAGTTTTGGTTGGAGATCACCTATGGGATTTGAAATCAGATCACAAACCAATTTATTTATGTTTCTCTTGGATTGGAAAAAACCAATTAGAGTAAAAAATTCAGCATGTCCAACAAAATCTCCCACAGGGATGCCGGAAAATTATAATACCTTCAAAATGATACTAGAGAGACTCTTTGAGAAGGACAAAATTACAATTCACAGCCTTCATAATCATGAATTAACACATTTAATTCAACGCACACTTGCAAAGTGCAAAAGAACAAAAATTAAGAAGTTTGAAACAAATTGCTTTCCGGTTAATGCTTGGTTTGACAAGGAATGCAAAAAGGCAAGGAGAATGTGGAAAGAGTCAAACAAGGATAACATAAAGCTCAAATCATACAAGCAGTTATTAAGCAAGAAAAAGGCTAATTTCATGGTTTCAAGGAGGGAAGAACTAATCTTCCTTTTGAAAGATAATCCAAAATTATTTTGGAAAGAGCTCCAACCAAAAAAAATACCAATTGGAAATAATATTACAACTTCTAAATGGTTTGACTATGCAAGACAACTGTATGAGCAGGTTCCCAAAGTTAACCCTCCCCCCTTGGTCAACACTGATACTGAACTCTTCATGGTACAAGAGGTAGAGATGGGTATCAAGAAGTTGGGTGTTGGAAAAGCAAAAGATTGAAGTGGGGCTCAAAGATTCTTGCACTTCACATTACAAAAATTTTCAACAACATCATACAACAAGGGCTCCCCACAGATTGGTCAACTAGTCTAGCAATACCTCTTTTCAAGAGCAGTGACGTCAATAATCCCTCCAATTATAGGGCCATCATGATAAACCCTTTGTTTACAAAGCTATTTGGAAGCATGCTAAAAAACGAAATTAGCAAGTGGGCAGAAGAAAGAGATAAGTGTGCTAAAGGGCAAGCAGGTTTTAGACCTAAACATTCCACAATTGATCATTGCATAACTTTAAGACACATCATTGAAAAAGTTTGGGATAAAAAGGAAGAAGTTTTTTGTTGCTTTGTTGATTTCAGAAAAGCGTTTGACTCGATTCCTAGTGATAAACTTTGGCAGAGAATGGAGGAACTTGGGGTTCCTAAACATTTGAGAGCAGTTATGCATAGGCTGTATGAAGATGTGAAAGTCAAAATTAGAACTTCAGCAGGCATTTTTGAAAGTTTTAGAAGTGATATTGGGGTCAAGCAAGGTTGCCCACTATCTCCTACCCTTTTTGGTTTATATATCGAAAAGCTTGAGGAGTGGTTAAATTCACAAGGGGGTGAAGGTATTTGTGCAAGTTTGTTATAAGGCTTCTTTTGTATGCAGATGACCTTATTTTGATTGTTAAATCGGCTCTTGGTTTGCAAGAGCACTTACTATCCCTTGAGTATTTTTGTAGAAGTGTGGGGATGCAAGTCAATATCAACAAAACGAAAGTAGTGGTCTTCTCTAAGAAAAAAAAAACATAACTAGCAAAAGTTCTACTTTGAAGGCAACATTTTGGAAGAAGTTACGGACTACAAATACCTCGGGATTGACTTCAACAAAAATCTAAGTTGGAATGACTGTAGAAAGAAAAGAACTTTGGGGGGTTGAAAAGCATTTTATGCTTTTCAAAATAGGTGTAGAGAGGCAGAGTTATCGAACTGGAAGACCACTCAAACTCTTTTTGGGCTTCTAGTGATTCCGGTGATTCTCTATGGTTGTGAATCATGAGCTAGCAGTACCTCTGACATACAGTGGAGACAAATTGAGAAAATTCAGAAGTGTTTGATTACAAACAAATTTAAGATTAAAAGTGTAGTTCCTTATGATATCTTGTTAAGTGAAACACAGACTGCTCCTATTGAAGCAATTGCTATGGTGCGAGTCATAAGGTATTTAAAAAAAAATGAGCAAATGGAAGAGGGTAGATGGCCTAAGGTTGTCTTTAATGATAGATTGTGCAAGAGCAAAAAAACTTGGATGCAACAAAATAACAAATGGTTTAGTAAATGGGGTATTTGCTTGAACCGTGTCCCATAAACAACAAAGAGATAAAAGTTTTTGTTATGGAAAAGTTCCACAAATGTACTTGGGATAAGGAGCTAGAAAGAAAGAAAATTACTATATTGAAGTGTTTAATCCCACTCATAATCATCAACCAAAAGCATACATAGAGGCCAATATCTCTTGGAAAGCCAAAATTCTTATTGCTTAGTTAAGGACTAATTCTCATCAACTCCGTTGTGAAACAGGGCACTGGAAAAAGCCAAAGAAAGTGTGGGAGGAAAGGGTATACATTTTTTGTTCTTCTGGAAAAGTGGAAACAGAAAAACATTTTATTTTAGAATGTGAGGCCTTCAAAGATAACAAGGAAAGTTATGTAGATATGCTAGCAGCGAGCTCTTGGAATAATCTAGTTAGCGAGGGGTTTGTCGAAAAGCTGGGATCATTTATTGTGAAGCTTCACAAAAAAATGGTCGAATACATCAAGCAGATGAAGAAGCAATCTGTCCCATAGGCTATCTTTAGCTTCGTGAATGTTAAAATAATTGAAGCTTCACAAAAAAAAGAGCAGAATACATCAAGCAGATGGAGAAGCAATCTGTCCTATAGACTATCTTTAACTTCATGGACGTTAAAATAATTTCTTTCTCTCTTCTTTCTAATTCCAAGTTATTTTAGAATAAATCATTTTAAATTATTTCATAAATTTTTCAAGCGTATCTAAACCACGCAATTCCGTCTAAACATAACCTTCCCAAAAAAACATTAACCGTCACTATTTCAGCTGACGTATATGTTTTTTTTAAGCATCTCCATTGCAAAGGACGTAAACGTAGGTGGTTAGTAGATAAAGATGATCTAAGTGACCTGCACATGTCAATTTCTGATAAATGGACCTGTCGGAAGTCCACTATTATGTCCCTTTAAGATGAAAACAAAGTCCACTATTATGTCCCTTGCAATAGAGACGCTTCATGAATCACCCCTAACCAATAATTGGTCTATCAAATTCCATCGCTACTGGCCAGCAGTACTTTTTGGAATTAACTTTAACATTGCTCACGTGGAATAGCATTGCTTTTTGCGAGTGGGATCAACTTTAACATTGCTCACGTGGAATCCCAACTTCCGGTGCTAAGTCCCTTGGCCGTAAAACATTTATTACATGTTTTGACCAGAATACTAGTACGTGGTAGGTGGTAACTTTAACATTGCTCACGTGGAAACTACTTCGGGTGGCCACATTCCTTGGCTGTAAAACATTTATTAAATGTTTTGAAAAGTACACGAGTTAACTTTAAGATTGCTGACGTGGAATCAATTTCGGAGGCCACACTGGTTTGGCTATATGTGAAAGTATATGTTTTGTTTTTATTTTAATTTTAAATGTGAAAGTATAGGTTTTGTTTTTATTTATTTGTTTTTCGTTTTGAGGTTGGTATAAATATATCAAAAGAGATTGATATTTCGATATATTTTCTATAGTTAATTATTATGCAGTTAAGCTTATCAAAATTGTATATAAGTTAAATAAAATATGTAATTATTTCAAAGTATATTTAAAAAAAAAAAAAAAAAAAAAAAAAAAAAAAAAAAAATTCTTATTAGTAAGTTCAATATTTAAATAATCAATTTTAAATGGGAAAATAATAAATAAAATATAATAATTAATTTAACTAATAAGTTCAATAATAATCAATTTTAATGAGAATCTATAATAAACATAATTATAATTAAATACTTGAAAATATAAAATTTAATTTTACTTATAAATAAAATATTGGAACATTAAATAACTAATTTAATTATCAATTATTTATCATTTGTTAAATTATTTAAAATCTCTGTTTAGCTCACTATAGTAAAGATGTAAATATAATGTCTTATTAACATTTTGCATGATCAAATTACATAAGATAAAATTAAAAAATGTATAATTTAAAAAGATCAATAAAACATTTATTTGGTCAAATTATATAAATGAGGATTTTTATAAATAAATTTTAAAAAGCTCACTATAGTAAATATATTGTAATATAATGTCTTATTTAACATTTTGAATGGATCAAATTACATGTGTCATATGTGTCATATGGATCTGAGATGGTTTTTTACGTATATTATAGTAATTAGCCATGGCATTGGTTCATAATATTGTAACAAAGTTAATTTCAGAAGCAAAGATGAATTTGTATGATTAAGAATTTAGTTACATGTTTTTTTTGAATGTATATATAACTCATTAATTTCTTTCAAAATTAATAATAATAATGGTTTAAAATAAAGTTATAATTTATTTAATTGGTATGTTTTTTTTAATATGAGTTGAATCATGAAATAAGTATTTTGATATAATGTCAGCTCACATGAAAGGGGGTTGAAGCATTGTAGCTTTCACTATACTTGGTGCATTGTATGCGATCCCATCACTTCATCAATCACCGACTAGGATAAAAGTCAATTGAATATTTCAGGTGGCATAGGGAGGTACAAGAGGACTTTAGAGGAGAACTATATCGTATTGGTAGAGGTGGAAGAAAAAATTAATAGTATTGACCACAAGTTGACCATTCTAGCTAAGAGACCAACCTTCTCCTTTGATGAGGGTAGTGACCAGCTAACACATATATGACTCATTGCTTTTTTCTTGCAGCTCTAGTGGTATTTTTTGTCTTCTCATGTCTATGTATGTCAAGGTCTCCCATAGCTGGTCTATTTTTATAAGTTTTTATTTATAAGATGCTCTAGTTAGACAATTAGGAACTTCAAGACTCTAAACTTATATCATTGGTTTGATTTTCTTTTAAACATATCAATAGTAAAAGATTTTTTATTTATATAATCCTCATTTAAAATAATACAAAGGGATTAATTTAAAAATATATATATAATTATTAAAAAAAAAGATATATCACTTTTCACTCAAATTTGTTATATAAAAATGTTTTCTTGGAGTAGCTCAATTGGTTACTGTTGGAATGAAGTCTCCCCAACCAGAAGTCTTGGTTTCAAATCTTGTGCGTATCCACGTCGGAGTGAGAAGAGGGACATGATGGGGGATGTAGTCTATCAAGCTTACAAAAAAATATATATATTATATAAAATGAAAATAGATAACCTTTTTATAGTGCAAATGTTTTCACATTAATTGCTTAATTGTATTTGGTTAAGTCACAACTCAATTACATATTAGGTAGCACTAATCACCAACATCATTATTATATAAAATGAAAATTGTTATCCTTTTTCCATATGCCTTTTTTTTTATAGTTAATAAACTTTAAAGATAAAGCACAATTTAGTTTTCAACTCTTTTTTTAAAGAAAATCAATATCTTGCTACTCAATTCAGGATCAAATATATTTACAAGAGTTTGGCTCTCCAGAGCGCACAACAAGCCCAAAAAAAATAGTTACAATATGTCCTTATACCAGCTAAGAAGGACTGATAGCTATAATTTAACCTTATGACATGAAAGAAGCACTAGTAGCCCCAAAGGGGGATAACAGAACAATAGTCAAACATCAGATTTAAAAACAGAGTAGAACTGACCTTTGACTTGGCATAAATACATCAATACTAATAAAAAACTTTAGAAAGGCAAAGAGTATATGAAACCATGCAAAAAAAACAAGACAAGTAGTCCTAAAAAACAACGAAAAAAGCTAGAATAATTGGTATAGACCAACATGAATCCTTACCCCATTAAGCCATTCTTCTAAATGAAAGGTCCCTGGTTGGCGCATAAGACCTTTTTTGGACAATGAGTCCGCCTGAAGGATAAATTCCATGTTAATGTGAAAGAAGGAAATGTTGTGAAAGCCACTGACTAGATTCTTTATTCTAGACTTCCAGTAAGCCAAATTCAACATTTGTCAGTCAGTCTTTCCAGAGAGCTAGTCAATGATGATTTTTGAGTAGCCACCAATAGATATAAAATGAAGGTTTGTAAAGGTTGCTAAGTGCATGAGGCCCCAAGCTTCCAACAACTTGGGTTTTGTATTAGTTACCAGGTCGAGCCCCAAGATTGGATTTATTGTATGTTATTTGTCTCACTTGATAATGTATCTACCTTTATATTTCTCATTTTGAGCTCCTCCATCAAAGAAGGTGACTGGGTACTGAAAATTGGATTCTGCGAATTTCACTTTTCTCTTGTGATCAACCTTTACCTCAACATGATACTCTTTCCAGAATTCTTACACTTTAGAGGAGGGCTGGATCATATTGGGCTACTTGTTTTCAAAGACCAATTTATTCCTTAGGCCCCATATTTTCTAGGCAATAAAAATGGGAATAGAAAAGAAAGATCTCTTGTTGTTGTGCCAAAACAAGATACATTCATTAAAGGAGTTGTGAAGCTCTGAATTTTTTATTTTGATGACTTGAAGAACCTAATACCATAAAGATTTAGCTACTCCACACTTGATAAATAGATGGTCTATTATTTCTCCTTCCGTGTTGCAAAGGATGCAAATGTTGAGCCCATGAAACCCCATTTTCTGCAAGTTATCCCAAGTTAAGATCTTATTCTTCAATACTAGCCATAAGAAGGTTTTGAGCTTGGCTGGTAAGTTCCATTTCCATATTAAATAATGCCACCAAGAGTCTTCCAACTGACGAGAAGAAGTAGCAATCACCACATAAACTGATTTTGTTGTCACCTTACCAAAAGATTTATCCTTGGTCCAAACAAGATTCTCCCTTTCATCAGACATAGTTACACCATTAAATGACATATTTGTGACAAAGCAGTCCCATTCTTGAGCCACATCATAATGGAGAGCTAGCTCATAAGCTGAAAGCCATTACCCTCTAGAGTAATCAAAAGGAAATACACTGAAAGCTTTCCCTAGAACAAACAAGCCTTTGGAATTGAGGGATTTAATTAAAGGCTTCGAAAAGAAACAGGGAAGGCCACCAATGAAGGAATCTTAACCAGATTTAGCAACTGTTTCCCACCTTCCACATAAGCCACCTATAGATCCAAGGAAAAGAGGCCATAAGTCCTTTCCATGCCATGGAACCAGATATTGAAGCGACAAAGTGCTTCACAAACCTTTTTTCAATCCAGTCAATCAAGGGATGAATTCTGAGTTATTTTCCCTTAATCACTGAGCTCCAAAGGCCATTGTTTATCAGGGTTCCCAACATATTTTTTGTAGCAAGGGATTTCCCAAACCAGAAATGATTTTTTAGCCCCCGACCTCCTAATCTTTTAGGCCTAAAGAGAGTTTCCCAACCTGCAAGATAGTTTCTTTCTTTCTTTACCTTCCCTGACCAGATAAAGTGGAACATACGCTGCTTGAATTTATTCAAAATGGAAGAAGGGATCTTGACCAAGCTCATCCAAAAGACAAGAACACTCTCAATGACTAATTTGGCTAGCACCAATCTACTCCCAAGAGACAACCACCTGAAACACCAGCACCCAATCTTTTTCTCCACTTTTTTTTATCATCCAAATCCAGTCCTCTTTCTTGTAAATTTTTGGGTTGAGCCAAAAATCTGAGGTACTTGAACCTTGTGAATTGCAAGAATTGTCATGGGGTCCACTCTCTGGTGGATTGGATTTGTTTTTTCTACGTGGTTAATATGGGTTTGGCCCAAACAAGATTCATCAATGCATCTGAGGGTTAACAAGGCTATAGAGTGAGGCCTGAATGAGTCTAGGGTAGGTCCCACATAATCAGAGTGTAATTGTATCACGCGTTGATGTAGCAAAGGCTATGGACTGGATGTAGCTGGAATTCAGGGTTGTACCCCTCTTTGAACATTTCTATTATCTGGTGGTCAACTGAAAAACACTTGTTGCACTTGCCTTCGTTGAGCAATGGGAATGAATCCAATATAGAGTGTGACTTAAACTCTGCAAACAATGAAGGGAACTTGGAAACCACCTGATAATATCACTTGTAACACTCTCTCTTATAATCATTTCAGTCTCAGTTACACACATAGGGTGCACAACACACACACAAGGATGTGACATAATTATGTGTCCAAATATTGATTCTGGAATGAAAAGAGCAAGAAATGTGATTTACTCAATGGCATATGGTTCCTTTTGCCTACAATGCCAACTATTCACTACTAAATATAGAGACATACAATTCCTCTTACCGATAGGGGCATCCATGAAAACAAATGAGCACATTTCCTCATTGGTCAACATTATACATAGACACAGAAATTGAATATAGATTAAGGGTATACTTCGCTCTCTGACTGATTGAAAGACTGAGCAGTTTGTACCTCTTTGTTAGACCATCTCCCTCTTCCTATTTTTGCAGGCATTCCTATGTTACAAGAAATCCATATTCCTCCTCAAGCTGACTCCTTTAGGCTATTTTTTCTCTATTTTTCCTAGTCCTCTTATGCACACCTATATAGTTTATGAAATATTTTATTACATGTGGGGTTGTTAGCCAACAACTTCCTTAATCAAGCTACAATTGTCCCTCTCTCTGGAAGCTTCATGAAACCTTGAACTTCTTACAATATGACACATGGTCAAGAGTGCTAGCTCACCGAACTTCCCTAACAACCTAGATTTCTTCTAGAACTAGGGCACTTGTATTTATATCAAAAATCCACTCTTGCTAAATTTTCTACATATTTTCTTTGAGGAAGCTTTCTCCCTTTTAGAAAGTTACACGACCCTTCAGGTCTAGAAAAAAATAAATTTTCCTAGGGTTTGATGCTCCTACATCAAAGTCCATAGGTAGAAAATTTATGACCACATAGTCGTATACCTTCATGTTGTTACGGTCCTCCTGGATCCTAAACTTTGTGCTATTTTTGTCCACTCATTTCCTCACATTGTTGTACTACTATTATCCTCATTCTTCTAGGATCCCAATTTTTATTTTATTGTTGCTTTCCACCTGTCTTGGTATTGTAGCTCCTTGCAATAAATCATGCTCTATGACAGATTGTTTCTCCATGTTTCTTTGGTAGTATCCTTAATTCCTCCATTTCATCTCTTTTATAAACCAAATTACTAGCCCCAATCACTTGCAATAGCAGCTCCAAAAAATTTATGGCTTCAATGGACATCTCGTTACTCTCATGACTTAACAACATTCCCCATGGTTTCTCTATGGAAGATGTATTCCTCTCTTTTTCACAACAATATCTTTTTTTTCATTTATTGCTTGTTCTCTTCCATTGTTGTCCACACCATAATGTGTGGTTTCATCCTTTCCAAGCTGCTAGTTATTCTTCAAAATGGGTTCATGATCCATTTCCTTATGCTGAAATAAGATTTCATTTTCATGAGAAAAACTTGTTTCATCTTCCCCCCTTTCATCTTCTTCTTCTTGTTGTCGTTTGTCTGCATAATCAGCTATAGTCCTACCAATTTTGACATCACAACAATTATCAAAATATTTATATGCTTTGAGCATCTCAACCACTTCTTGCTCCTTACCTGTATTCTCTGTGCATTCTTCTTTAATTTTGAGGTTGACCAACCAATCCTCTTTGAGTTTCAATTCCTTTTCATATTGTAACAACATTGCATTTGAATGTTATCCCTTCTCCTTCATGAGGTTTTCCTCCTCATATTCCCTTTCTTTTATAATAGCTTTCAATGGTTTTCTTTCACCTTCCATATGGCTACCTTCAAAAAACACTTTTGCATTGTTTGTTGCCATGGTTGCTTTTATCAATTGGTTGCAGGATTCCTCTGGACTATTCCTAGGAGACAATCTAATTCCTTCTTCCCTCTGCTTCTTGAAAGCCATTTTCCCTCCTTCCTCTTTTAGGACAATTTAAGAGGGTTGTCCACCATTTGTTGAATTCATTTTCTCTAGGTATCCTTGGGGAAATCTTCTATTTCCTTCTTCCTTCTATCCATTCTCAGATCATGCATTCACATACAATTCATTAGTTTTAAAAACATGAGGCCTCCTAACCCCTTCTGACCTCGTCATCATTAATTCCTCCTTATGTGTATGTTTCTCCCTTCGATTCATTTTATGAGACAATGTTGTATCATCTTCCATCATGGAAGATTTTAAATTGCGTCCTCCCTCAATGCTTTGAAGAGGTATTCCTTCATCCATTTCTAACCTTATGAAAAATATAGATGATTGTCCACTTTCATCATTCTTATGACCTCTAACCATAGACAAAATATCAATATTAAAATGATAAGGCTTCCTAACCTCATTTGAGATCTCTTCTCTCATATATCCACGTTGATATGGAATTTCCCCACAATATGTGAGACTCTCAATTAATGTCTTCCTCATTCTCTTCTCCGAGGAATGTTCCTCGCTCAGGTTGACAATAGTGAATTCTCTCTACCTCACACTCAACTGTTTCGAGCTCGCCATCTCTCATCTAAGCGCTCAACAAATGCCTTAACTTCTCATTAGGGGAATTTTCAAGTAAAAAATGGGCATAAAAACAAAAAATGTACTAACGAAATTAACTTTAAAAGAACCAATAGGATTTGAAATGATGATGTCATCCCCAAGGAGAATATTTTTGAGGGAAAAGAAGAAAACTATTTTTTTTTAATTATATTTTTAGCTTATCTCCACGTAGGTTTACTCAAATGTCAAGTGTAGACACTTCGTTAATGAAAAATTAAATTCCACATCCAAGAGTTTCCACTTTGCATACTTATGAGTAGACCAACATTGAAAAAAATTGAAAATACATGAAAAAAGCGTGTTGAGCACGTTTTTTTATGTATTTTCAATTTTTTCAATGTGGGTCTATTCAGAAGTATGCCGAGTGGGCAACCCTTAGATGTGGAATTTAATGTTCCATCCAACAGGTGTCTACACTTGAAATTTGAGTAAACTTACATGGAGATAAGCCAAAAATACTATTAAAAACAATAGTTTCCTTTAATTTTCTTTAGAAATTCATAACTCTTATTTGATCATTTTAGCTATTATTTTATTATTTTCCTTAGGAGGCCCATTTTAGGCTTATAAATTCCCATACTATTTTGAGCTTCTTGGCATACAACTATTTAACATGCCATTGAATATTTTTCTTCAAATCTCATCCATATTTCTAGTCTTCATTCTCCATCATTTACAGTAACATATTTCCCACACTGAGTCTTTCCTTTAACTCAATCATCTCTCTATGAAATTCCTCATAATTCATATTTTCATGAATTATCTTTGAACCCTTAACATGACTACTCCTAGTCTTCTTCTCCTTGTCTATGAACTTCTCCATGCTCATTGTGAGTTGCAAACAAACCTCCACAAAACACCTCACCAAGCTCCTCTCCTCGGGACTTGGCCTTTTGGTATCACAATTTCTACTCCTATGGAACCTCTCTAGCCTCCTCTACTCTCCTAGATATTGCACCCTACTCACCTCTATTGAGAACTTAGTTGGAAAACTTCTCTTCTACAACTTTTTTACTGCAAGGGTTCTCGGTCACAAATTTTCTTCCTCTTGTTGCTACCTACAACCAACAATTCCTTGGTATATATCAAAATGAAAACATAAGACCAATTTACCTACCAGGTATCCTCCATTGAGATTTAAATTTTTTTCATTCCTTGATTCAATGTAGTGGTCTGTCTTTGACAATGCTTACCCAACTCTACTTCTTAGCTGGAATTGTCTCTAGGGAGTCTTTGCACCAAATCCTTTGTATTTCACTTCCTTCTCTAATCTCTATTCTTGAAGAAATAACTCCTAATCTCAACTTTTAGTCATCCATTTAAGAAAGAAAAATAAACAAGTATCTCATACATGAAGTTTTTGGTTCTACATCTCCTCTTCATCAATTTTCTGGTGCCTTCTTTCAATCATTGTTTTCTTGGTTCCTTACATGGAACCTTTCTTGCACTATTATCTTTATGTTGGCTTGAGGGGCTCAAACCCAAGTTCAGAGTTAGTTGCACTAACCAACAAAACACTTTATCACCAGCGCTTTTGGCAACGATCTGTTCGCACAGGCTGCAATCTCACCTAAGGTGATATTGGGAGATGCTAGAACCAGGTTTCCGCATCCAAAAGGATATGGAGCGTGGATCTTGACTTAGTCTAACTCACCTACAGGTATATTATTGTGCTACATGATCTTCCTTATTATTATACCATAATCGATCTATTCATACAAAAAGGCTCCTCAAATCTAAAACTATATCTACTGTGCATAAATCAATGGATCTTAACTGTAATTAATTGTAACTGCATTCAGATATGAATTTTGGTCTTATATTTTATTGCACAACACAAAAGTAAACAGTAATTGCATAAAGTAAAGTACAGTTTGTAATTACACAAATCTGCCTTCAAATTTTTTTTTGTTATCTTCAAATCTTCAGAATTACAATCCTTCTCACCCTGCGCACACAACTGTAGACTTGCCAAGGTCTCCGTGCACACAGCTGCAGGAGCCTTCCCCTTCACTCTAACATAGAAAGATATGACATTTACAAACAAAACATCAAAACATATCCATGAAGGAATGAGCTTTCACTTACTAAGACAACCCTTTATATATCTTTTCCTCTTATAATACCATGGTCCGCAAACCATGGGCAGAACTCAAAACATACAAATTAATCCCATCCTTTTACAAAATAAGGGGCTTTGACCCACCCTAAACCCCTATGACTCCTAACACACTGTGTGAAATGCATTCCACTCCTCAAAATGCGGGTTCTTTACATAACTTTGGCATAGGGGGACCCTACCCAACAGGCCCCCAACACAAATATGTGACTTGTCCCGAGTCACTCATTTGGTATGTCCTAAATCTTTACTTTGCGACCATTGCATGCATCCTGCAAAGGTTGAAGTGTCTCTATGCACTGCGTGGTGACCTGTAGTACGTCCTCTACCAACTTATTTGTCGTCAGCTCTATTGTCGCTAGACCAATGGTTCTTTGCATTTTCCTTATGATCTTTAGATTTCTCTCCACTGTCTGTGAGATATGAATGGCTTCATCAGCCCATGGTTGTGTTTGCGTTGAAATGATATATTCTTTTTGCCGCAGCTCATCAATATGTCCTTGCAAAAAATTTCCTTCCTAGAGATGGAAAACCATTTGCGCAAGTGCTAGGGTCCGCATCGTCACTTTGATTTCATCAAATTGTTGTTGCTTGTCATGGACCTCTGCCTATATCTTTTGTACATGTGGGCCCTCCTACAACAAGGCCCATATATCCATGGTGTATTTGAAGATCTGGCTATAGTCCTTGACTATAGTGGCTATATTATCCATAGCAGCCTTTATATTTCCTTCATGCTGCTCACGAACCTTTGGTGGAGGTGTCGGCTACAACCTCATCTGTAACTCTACGATTTGCATTTATAGCTCGAATTTTACTTTATCGACTTCTGCCTTTGATTATTTTATGGCTTTCACAAGCTTATGAAGCTTCTCTTTAGGTGCTACCTTTGTTTGGATCTGGAGCTCTAGTATCTCGATGCAAGCTTTGGTGATAGCCTCTTCTAGTTATTGTATGTGCGCCGCTGCCTGATTGTGATCCTTGATGGCCCGATTCTTGTCTTCGAACATATATTAGTTGTCATTCTTTAATTTTTTAATTACCAACAAAGCGTGTTGCTCCCATATATTTAGCTCATCAGTGAATCCCTCATGTAACTCATGCAAGGTCTGAATGGGGAGCATCGCAAGATTGATACTCAGATTTTTCCAGTGTTATGCGCACTCCAAATCTTCAGTAGTATCAAAATGTAGATTGCCACCTAATAGTTGCATAACCCAGAGCTTGCATGTGATTACTATTGTCTATGCGTTGCTTGCAGTTGTAATTGATGGTACCACGCTCACTTGAACCATGCTTGCCTGAGCCATGCTTGCTTAAACCACACTTGTCTAAACCTCCAGCTTCTTGAGGCCTTGTTGGACCTCTATCAAAACTACTTTATATTGGTCTTTAATGTTCCCCCACATGTCCTCCATCAAAGCTTGGATTGTGTCTCCAATCTCATCGATGTCACCCTCAATGAGGACCATTGGTTCAGCGCTAGCGGATTTGTCGAACTTTTCCTTCTTCCGCACGCCTCCAACACTTGATTTGTGCCTTTTAACAATGAATGGGAATCTACCTCCTCAGTGTCAACAAAAGGGTCTTCACCACCTTTATTGTTGCCTTCGATGACCTATTCCTCCTACTCGGTTTTAGGTTCTGTCTCCAGTGCAGTGTCCTTCTCTAGCTCGATTGTAATTTTCTAAGTAACCTTCTTATTGCCCTTCTTGGTTGGCTGCTTCTCGATCAACACACCTGAAATATCTTCTGCTACTCGACTGGTGCCTACTGTTTTTTCCTTTGCTCCTTTTGTGGCTGGAGTTAGCTAATCACTTGGTTAGTTTGTCACCACTTGCGCAATGTCATCATCAGTGACCAAGAATGGAAGCTTGTACCATACCTCCTCCAGGTCCTTCTTGGCGCGAATGTGTACATAGTGAAAGGCCGCCTTGAAGTATGCAATCTCTTTGTATTATTAAAATAACACTGGTGACAACCTCAGATTCTCCCTAATCACAGTGCGCAAATCCATTTCAAACAAGACCCAGAAATTTTTTTTCTCTGTAACACGGGTTGGCTCCTTAGAAGTCCATAGTGAGCCAAACCTTGTAGCCTTGCAAATGTCAGGTCCCACAATGGGGAACTGTGACTCCTTTGGTGTTCTCCATGCTGTCAATGCTATCAAGAGAAATAACCACATGTAGTGGAATTACTTTCCCTCCTCTTGTGCCTCCCGACAGTCATCCAAAAATTCATGGCACAAATATCCTTCCCAGTCAAAATGGACGCCCTTGCTGCACTACGCAGCCATTGATATGACCGATGTGGGTACCTCGTCCGCCCAACACTTCCTCATTATTTTCCTGGGCAAAATGTGATCAACAAAGCACACATCTTGGTCATTAATGGAACTGATGAGAAATCCTCGGGACTTCCTGATCAGATCATACTCCTTCTTCATCGTCTCAGCTAACTTTTTCTCCTAAGATTTTCCAACAAATGCATCAGCGGGGTTTTCTCCTTGGTAGGGAAGCACATTCATTCTTCTAATCAACATATCATCAATTGGTATTTTCGTCCCCAGTCACATACATCCATCATGCACCAACGCCAACAGTTGGCGTACACAGATTGTATTGATATTGTTGTGCCTGAAGTGCAGAATACATAGCATATTCAACAACCCAGCTTGTTGAATTCGTATTGCCCACGATAGCGGTTCAACCCTTGTTACTCCATCTTCTTCATAGTAAACTAATTTCAGGTACTTGTTGGGCTCAAACTGGGGATAGTTGCTCCATTCATTAAGATCCAAATCCTCCATGTGCAGTTGTGGCACTATTGCCAACAACTCTCCCTCAATCGGCACCTCATCCAGTAACAATGGTGTAAAGACTTTGAATTTGATAGCATTTGGGTCCCTGGTAACCTTTAAGGTTGGCTTTTGTGGTGGCATATAGGGTGGAAACCTAGAGATTGGTTCCACATATTTTGTGTCGATATCTTCTACTCTGCTGACCACTTCTTCCACATCTAAATGTTGGGGCTCCATCGATTGGTTCTGCTTGTCTAGTGTCTCCTTAGTTCTCTACTCCTTAGTGATTTTCTTGGTGATTGCTTGACTGGAGGTTGCTTCTTCTTTTGTGCTCTTGTGCTAACAGTTTGCTTCCTAGGGGACCTCGACCCAGTGACATGCACTAGCGGTGTAGAAGTCATGAGGAATCCTAGCCCTCGTCTAAGAAATTCTTGTTCAATCTCCTCTCAATTCATGCAACAGAATGCTCGGCTCACACTTAACCAAAAATCAACAGTCGAAATCTTAGTGAGAAAAATGTTCGAATGTGGAGAGGGTTACCATATTTATAACCTTTTTAAATTTCAAGCTCTATGATCTCCTTCAGATTCTCCTCATAATTGCGAATTTGGTGGTAGATTTGTCTATATATGCCCATTAAATGTGTTCCCCTCGCTCCTCTTTATGGCAATTTCCCTGTCAAATCAACTGTAGCAACCCCAACGGTCATAGTCTGGATGAACTATGTCAGACCCTTCCCAGTAGAGCGGTTACTCCTTCTTTTTCGCAACTTCCTCCATCTACGCCATCCTCCTGAATACCATGCAACACTTCCTCCTCGACGAAGTCCTTCTTTGGCATAGTAGTTTAAAGTCTTGTTCTTCCTTCCAACTACATGAAGCACCAAGTCTTTTCTCCATTCATATAGTCCGAGGGATGGAATCATCCCTGTAGATTTTCAACCTACTACCATTTACTCGCCCAACAAGTAATTCCCCATTTAGCTTCGCGAGATGAACTACGACGGCATCTAAGATATCCTTGACAATGTATGGTCCTAACCAATGCATTTTGAATTTTCTCGAGAACCTTGCGAATTTTCTATCATACAACAGAACCACGTCACCATTCTTGAAAGTTTTATGCTTAATATGTCAGTCATGTCAGGCCTTTTCCCTCAGTTTCTGCAATTGTTGGTGAAATCCTGCAATAAAGCGATCTTCCTCGAGCGCGAGTATTTATTCCAATCTCTCCTCCATAATGTCATTGTCTGCCATGTTCGTGATTGTGGCAATTCTAAACTCGATACTATGTATTCCATAGGCATTATGGCTTCCTGTCCATAAACCAATCTAAACAGAGTTTCTCCCATCAACTTCTTGCAGGTAGTCCTATATGCCCATAAAACTACTAGCATGTACACATCCCAATCATTTTTTTTTACGTTTCATACTTTAATCAGAGCGTTTTCCAAATTTTTTTTGAAAGCCTCAACCATGCCATTCGCCTGAGGATAATAAGGTGTGCTCTTCTGATGATGTACCTAAAACTCCTCTATCATTGCTTCAATAGTGTTGTGTAGGAAGTGCGATCCTCAGTCGCTCATTAATATCTTTGGACACGCAAATATAGACAAGATATATTCAAAAATGAATTGTGTTGCAACCCTTTACTGGTTTTGCTTTAGCACACCTAGTTAGATAATCCATCGTGGTAATAATGTATTGCGCATCGGTCTTCTTTCCCGGTGGATTAATCAGCCCTAGAAAGTCAATTGCCCACTTGTCTAAAGCCTTCAAGGTGATTTATGGATTCAACGGAAATTTGTCCATTCTCGACAGTCTTTCAGTCCTTTCGTAGACATCGCAAGTACTACAATATTCCTTAGAATCCTTGTGCACAGTGGGCCACCATAGTCCCGCTCTTAAAATATTCTACACAATGGCTTTTCCTACATATTGTCCTCCCGCGACACCACCATGTGCTTCTACCAAAATATTGTGTCTTTCGTGCTTAGGGATATATCTACGCAATATCTCATAAGGGCCCATTTTATACAAATGTCCCGCAATCAAAGAAAAACACATAGCTTTGATTACGAGTTGTTCCTTTCGTTGAGTCATATACTCCACAAGGGCTACTCTAGTAGACAAAAAGTAAATGATATCAGTGAAATGATCATTAGCAAACCTTACTGCAAAGAGTTGAGCATCAGTTAGTCCCTCCTTCATATCCCTTGGTTCTTCACCAGTCTCAATTAAGGACAGATGATTCATCCCATTGTTCAATCGTCCTGGCTTGACTATTACTTCAAAATCATACTCTTGGAACAACAATATCCACCTGCAGATCACCCCCGCCCACCCAACACAGGCTTGTTCACCAAGTACTTCAACATAGAATGGTCCATAAACATCTTCAAGTGCATGCCTAATAAGTAATGCCTAAATTTCTGCAGCGCGTACACCATAGCCAAGCCCTCTCATTCTATCGTGGAATAATTCCCTTTTTCCTTAGATAATTTTTGACTCACAAATGTTATGGGGTGATTAAGATCCCCTTCTCCTAGTTGTGCTAAGAAAACAACCAAAGCTATGCATGAGACATCTACATGAACGTGGAACTCCTCCCAATCCGAAAACACTAGGATCGGCACAGTGACCATTTTTTCCTTTAAGATGTCGAGGCTCTTTTGACATTTATCGTCCCAACAAAAGGTGACATCTTTCTTCAGTAATTTTTCCATCAACATAGTGATATGTGTGTAGGCCTTTATGAAACTCAGATAATAACCAGTATGCCCTAGAGTCACAAGTAGTTGCTTCACATTCTTTGACAAATCCAAATTGATGATAACAACAATTTTGATAGGCGCCACGGTCAGCCCCTACTTGCAAACAACATGTCCCAGTAATATTCCATATGGTACAAAAAAATACACTTTTTTAAGTTCAACGAGATTTGATATTTCCTACAGGCATCCAACATCAAGCACAGGCTTGAAACATGCTTCTTTAATAGTCCAAAGTATGTCGAGTCATCAAAGTAAACCTCCATAAATTTGTGGATGTATTATTTAAACACTGCGATGACAACTCTGGAGAATATCACAGGTGCATTCTTCAACCCAAACGGCATGGCTGTATACTGAAAAAATCCCCATTCAGTAGCAAAAGTGGTCTTACTCCTATCTTCTGGCACAGTCTTAATTTGATGGTACCCTGAAAAACCATTTGTAAAGGAGTAGGCCTCCTATCCTCCCACATTTTCCAAAACTTCATCAGTTAACGGTGTTGGGAACGGGTCATGTACACATGCATTGTTCAACTTTCTTAAAATAACACAAATCCTTATTTCTCCCTTATTCTTTTTCTCCTGCACTACCATTGGGCTCATCCAGTCAGATTCTTCCATAGGTTCAATTATTCCAACTACGACCATCTTCTCAAACCTCCCTTTCACCTTCTCTTTGTATTTTTGGTTTAGCCTATATGGTTGTTGTTTTACAGGTTTCACATTTGGCTTCAAAGTGATCTTCATTACGCCCAGATCACCTACAATGCCTTTTAACTCAATGAAATTTTGTAGATTTAACCCTATACAGAAATTACCTGCATACGAATTCTAAAACAAAGAAAATAAACAATGCGAGAGCATAACACATATAACACATATGCATAGAGATTTTTCCCTGGATCCCAAAACCAGGACTACTAGCTTGATTTTTCATTATATTCCTTTCAATGTTATAATACATATTTATACATGCCAAAGCATCCAATACCATGGACCGAAAAACCATCGCGTCCAAAACCATGGATCGAAAAACCATCGCGTCCAAAACCGTGGACCGAAAACCATAAGTAGGTTCGCCTAACCTAATATAGGGTCCAAAAAAAAATTTCCCAGGGCGCTGCGCCGGACCCCGTAGAGGGGGGCTACCCACCCCCCTCAAACCCCCCGGACAGGGGGGGCTGCCACCCCCCCGCTGTGCAATCGACACAACAAAGGGGGGGCTCCGTCCCCCCTCTAACCCCCCGGTTCACTATGTAGGTTAGTAGTGGAAAGAATATAACACAACCCAACAACTTTGTCTGAAACAACTCTTGGTACTCATGAAATAATTTAGCAACTTCACCTATTGTATCCTCATCCCAGTAATCTTCGATGCGCATTAATTTGGGCTCCTCTTTTGAGCCTATATTGACTTGCTTCGTCTTAACAACCTGTGTTATGTCAGGTATCTCAACTTCTAGTCCCACAACCCCACATTGTCCTTATGATTTAGGGGTGTTAATGTTATGCGGATCTTCCCCTTCCTCTTCCGTGGTCATATTATAGAATTCTATTGCGTGATGCAACTAAACGTTCCAATCAAGTCGTGCCCAAGTCGTTGGCTCATTTTGTGTCCGAAAAATTCTTGCTTTGATTTCGTGAAGAGCATCACTGATACACTAAAAAACATCTTTGAAGCTAAAGGTTAATATGAAGCTTTTCTTCTGACCGTACCAGTCAGCGGTGCCATGGCGCAACTCTATTCCGAGATACCAATTCATCGGTATCACATCCAAAGTGTGGATGAGACAAATTTTCTCGAGGGTCATCCTTACCATTATACTTCTCTGTGAGCCTTGTGTTTGCATGACCAAACCTAAGCCTCATCAATCAACCATACTCCTTCCAATCTCCTATATTGTCTTTATGTGTGCCCCACCATCTTACAGGTTTAGACCTCAAAGTTATAGCCAAGGCCTAGAATTGTTCTTATTCTGGTAAATCCCTTTCAAACTCATTAAGAAAGAAGTTGACATCACCTATCCCATAATAGTAAGGTAAATTACGTACCTCTGTTGAGATGCAGAAAAGAGATTTTGTAAGTCTGTTACAATGCAGAATAGAAACTTCGTGCAACCAGTTCTGCTAGTTTTCCAATTCCTCATCAGAGTCTGAGACACACGAACTATCCTTTTCCCAGCTTATCCTCCCATCTATGGTGGGTTTGATCCAATCCTCATCCCACAAAGTTAACTTATAGATATGGTCAACATTTCATCGCCATATTCGTCGCGGACAGGTTCTGTATACTACGCTCCTTTAGAGCGGTCCAAAGGAACAACGAACCTAGGACCATTCTTCTCGAATACCATACTTCTTTTTTTCAGATTGATTATAACGTCCATATAAAAAGCACAATTGATTGCAAGTAAATCTGGATACAGATTTTTTTTCTTCCATAATCTCAATGAATTTAAAGTCTGCCACCACACTTGCTCCTTTAATGTCCATAACAATTCCATGCAATCGACCCATCAGGATGATTTTCTGTTGATTGACCATGTGCAGCTGAATCAATGACCAATAAAAATTTGGTTGCCCCATTTGCTCTCAGGTATTCTTTGGTAATACATTCACATCCGATCCTAAGTTAAGAATTACTTGATCCATTTCGAATTCGTCGATTTGCACAGTTAATCACATCTCTCAGCCAGTTATTTTCTTATTTTTGCATGCTTTGTTTACTGCGCATTGTTCAGGATGTGGCTTCTCTTTACTAACTGACCCAGGTGGATATTAGTGGCCATACGCCTATTCCACTTGGACCCCCACCATTGTTTCTTTTAGTTTTTCAGTTTCCTTATTTGTAGCACAAATTACTATTTTTGGTAGTTTTTCAGGTCTTGAACTTTCGGAGCTGTTTTGAGGCCCTAAAGGATGTTCTTTGGGAAAACTAGGACCAACATGAGTCATGGACTGATGTTGGTCATTCAAAAGTTGTATTCCTCAAATAGATCTTTCTAACGAGGTATTGTGCACATCAAACAAAGATTGTATTCCAAAGTTACAACCCCGAGAAGTTGATGTACCAATTTACCCAAACGGGGCCCATAGTTTGGTGCTTCATCTCCTAGGGTTAGATTTTTGGATGTTTATGGTTTTACATTTTTCTCAATAATAAATAGCCCTGTGAGCCTCATTGTAACATAGTTCAGAGGCATGTGGCCGCCACATCTCTTCTCAAAGATAAGCTACCATCACCCGAGCTAGGCTTATTTCCATTATGTTTATAAGCATATTTCAGTATTTGATATTAATGAAATCAAATGTTATTTCTACTGCATCTTTGTATTTATGGTTATATATGTAATTTGTTGCATTCCTGTTTAAATATGGATTAGTGGTATTAGATAGGGCTACTCTTTCTCTATTTTTCTTTGCAAGTCCCCAATGAGGTCAGAATATAAGGAATCAGGGCTCGATCTGGTCAAACCTTAGCAAGATCAACCTCGCAAACCTCGATGGCCGCCCATGGGATAGAAAATAAAGATGAGGGGGTAGGAGATCCTATCAAAATATTGCTTGAGAAGGCCCTCGAGAAACAAAGGAATGCGATGATGGATAACTTTGCCCAGATCCTTCAATGGTTGCACACCGACAGCGCATCCACATCCAACAGCCACTTTGGAAGCTCCGCTCCTTTTAAGGTACAAGTGAACTTTGACATTCCCATATTTGAGGGCCAAATAGATGCAAATACCATAGATAAATGGTTAAATCTACTAGAAGGATATTTTTTTGTTTATGATTTTTCCAGCTGAGAAAATATTACTTTTGCTCTTCTCAAAGTCGCCCCCCACGTCAAGGACTAGTGGGAACCTACTGTGAGCAAAAGGATGAAAGTACGACCTCACTATTTTCAGTGGCACCCACTTGGAATTTGTTCCGGGATGCCATCAAGGAACAATACTACCCTGTCGGAAGCTATGAGGATAAATACATAAAGTGGTCAATGTTGCGGAAGGGAAGGGACCAAGATGTGCCAGAGTTTAGCAATGTTTTTCATACCCTTCACACAAACTTGGGTACCAAGGATTCTGAGAAACATTTGGTACTCAAGTATCGCATTTACCTACACAGGTACATCGAGGATGAGATGGAGCTCCTGGACATCTCCTCACTTCGCACATCGTACTGATGCACCATCAAGATCAAGTAGAAGTTTAAACAGATGAAGCGAGACTTTGGATCTATGAATTCGAAGCAAGGGAAAGGTGCCCCCAAACTGCAGAACACAGGAAAAAGTCAAGGTAAGGCGGCCTAGGACAGCCCGCCAAAGCCACAACCAAATAACAACACCACGAAGCTGAAGAAGGACACAGGAAAGTGATGTGAGTTCCATAAGAGCTACAATCACAACACAAGTGAGTGGCGGGCCAAGTAGTCACTGGTGCCTGAGCTGAAGGCTTCAAAATTAGATGCATGTTCCAACTCTAAATCAAAACCTGACAAGGGGAATGACAAAGGGAAGCAGATTATTGATGCGGAGCTCAATGTCACCGTTGCCACCACGAAGATCCAGAAGGAGGAACCTAAAGATCTAGAGGAGGAGGAGTTCCTCTCCCACTTCTATATGTGGGTAAAGGGTTCCCTGCTACAGTTCATTATCGACAGTGGGAGCCAAAAGAACCTCATTTCAGAAGAGGCTGTGAAGCCACTGGGCTTACGGACCACAGCACACCCACAACCGTACACCATCAGGTGGCTTCACCAAGGACTGGATCTTCACGTGAGCCAGCAGTGTCGCCTTCCATACAACATCAAGCCCTTCTTGGATGAGGTATTATGTGACGTTGCTCCCCTTGATGTTTGTGATGTATTATGAGGCCAAACATACTTGTGGAAGCGACATGATGTGTATGAATTAAGGCCTCAGGCTGTTATTGTTACTTTGGGAAATATGTTGTACAAGATACTGGAGGTAGCACCGCCTACCGCCATCTCTTTGATTACTAAAAAACAATGCAGTAAGGTCATTTCCAAAACCAATAAATTTGTTTTCCTAAAAACAATGCAGTAAGGTCATTTCCAAAACCAAGAAATTTGTTTTCCTAATGATACGCCCTTAGGGAAAGAAGAATATGGTGGCCACAACCTCCATACAGGGACCCTCCACACGAAAACAACAGATGGAAAAAGTCATGGAGGAGTATGAGGACATCTTTGCCTCCCTCGCAGGGGTGCCTTTGCACTATCAGGTCAAGCACTCCATCGATCTGACCCCAGGTGCATTGTTTCCCAATGGACCAATCTATCGACTCTCCATTCTGGAGAACGACGAAATCAAGAGGTAAATTCAGGAGCTGCTGCGGAAAGGTCACATCCAACTGAGTTCATCACACTGTGGGAGTCCCACCGTGTTGGTACAGAAGAAGGATGGGACTTGGAGACTTTGTATTGATTATAGGGCATTGAACAAGATCATTGTCCACAACAGGTACCTGATACCATGGATTGATGGCCTTCTGGACCAATTCAAGGGGGGAAAATATTTTAGCAAGATGTATTTGGAGTCTGGATATCACTAGGTACCAATCAAACCCTTCGATGTGTGGAAGACTACCTTCAAAGCCAAGGAGGGAATTTTCGAATGGTTGTTTATGCCTTTTGAGTTGACGAATACTCCTGCAAGCTTCATGAGGATTGTGGATGACATCTAGTGGCCATTCACCAACTCATTTGTAGTGGTATACTTGGAATACATCCTGATCTTCAGCCAGAGTTGGGAATAGCACCTCCACCACATTCGACAGGTTCTCCAAACACTGCGACAACACAAGTTGTGTGTCAATTTGGAGAAATGAACTCCTGGCATGACCCGTGTTTAGTTCTGGGATACATTATTGAGGAAAGGGGGTGCATGTGGATCCAGCCAAGATCCAAGTAATTTAGGATTGGCTAGCCCCAACCACTCTGATAGATCTCTACAGCTTTCTGGGTCTTGCCAATTTCTACTGCAGGTTCGTGTTGGGATTCTCTCCTATCACTTGGCCCTTGAGTCAATTCACCAAGGGAGGAGAAAAAGAAAAAATATTTTGATCTGAATCTCAACAGAAGGAATTCGCAAATTTGAAACATTGCCTTTACTCTGCACTAGTGCTCACATTACCAGACTTGCAACAACTATTTGATATCGAGACAGATGCCTCTAACTATGCTATTGGGTTAGTCCTTACTCAACATGGGCATCCAGTGGCATATCATAGTGAAACACTTTCAGACACAGTCCAGAAGTATCCCTCTTATGACAAATAGATGTATTTCATTGTGCAGGCATGTCGACAATGGAAGCATTACATTTTGGGGAAGGAAATGATCATCCACATAGACCATCGACCCCTGCAATTCATACAGATGAAAGGGAAGTTGCATAATGATCGCCATCAGAAGTGGTCCACATACCTACAACAATTGCATTTGAATGTCAAGTATAAGAAGGGAAACACCAATAATGTTGCAGACTACCTCAGCTGACCACTAATCATGGCGTTAACCACCGTGCTCAAATCTTGTGGACACGAGACTTCTGATTAACCACTTCTCTACAAAAGCAACCTAGAATTCGGTCACACATACCATATGCTCTTAGAGGGTCAGAAAGTTCTAGATTTTCACCTCTAGAATGCCCTATTATGCCACCTGGGACACCATTTTGTTCCTTCAAGCAAGTGTGCCAAGATGATTTGGAAAGCGCAATACAATCGGGCCGCTGGGCATTTCGGGGTCGAGAAAACGGTGGCAATACTACATAAGTATTTCTATTGGTTGACTATTCAACATGATGTCGGGAAGTAAATCAAATCCTGTAATGTCTGCGCCATTTCCAAACTAACCATCAAGAAGCAAGGCCTCTATACTCCGCTGCCTACCCCTAGTCAACCTTGGGAATCCATCTACATCTTTTACATATCGGGCATTCCTTCTACTAAGCATGGCAACGACTGTGTTTTTGTGGTCGTCGACAGATTCTCAAATATGGCCATTATGGCGACCTACAAGAAGAATATCACAAGAGAAGCCACTGCTAAAATATTCCTTGAATGAGTGTCGATACAATTTGGGGTCCCACAGTCTATCATCTCAGATCAAGACAACAAGTTCCTCAGTACATTTTGGTCCTGTCTCTAGTCAATGTTGGACACCAAACTCACTAAGTCCACAACTTTCCATCCCCAAAATGATAGCTAGACAAAGGCCGTCAATAGGATGATCATACACATTTTTCATACGTACAAATCAAATCATCCACGCACATGGGAAGAGAGCCTCCCCTACATCAAAAAAAGTTATAACCAAGTTCTCCACAGCTCGACTGGCCACATGCCTTTTTAGGTGGGCTTGGGATTCCATCCACTATGTCCCATTGATGTAGCCATACCATTTGCAGTTACTCAGGCAGATTTGGCTCATGTCTAGTCCAAAGTCGATAAGGAAAACAACTTTATTGAGCACATCCAACATATCTGCCAGCAGGTCCATGACATTCTGGATAAATCAAATTCCAAGTACAAGCAACGACATGACAAAGTTTGGTTGCATTTGCAAAAGGAACACCTTACAAGAGCCTATCAAAAACTCATACCACTTCGATATGGTCCTTACACCATTACCAAGGTTGTGGGAGACAATGCATTTGAGTTCAGTATTCTCCCATTCCTTGGCTTGCACCTAGTGTTCAATGTGGACCGCCTTCGACCATACTTCTGAGCATTGCTAGACACATCAGAGATTGCAAAACAACTCACACCTATAGAGTTAAATCTAGATTGCATGGAACAAGCCACAATTGATCGAATCATGGACACGCAGATCAAGAACACTCGACAACAAAGGATCCAACTATATCGAGTTGTCAAAGTAGGCCAACTCCTTCACCAAGGACCAAGTTCAACAAACGTTTCCTCATCTCATGGAGGAACTCAACGCAATGGGGACCATTGCTTCCTAAGGGGGGATGAATGATCCAGGTGGATATGGTGGCCATCCGCCTATTCCATGTGGACCCCCACCATTGCTTCTTTCAGTTTTTCAGTTTTCTTATTTGTAGCACAATTTACTATTTTTGGCAATTTTTCGGGTCTTGAACTTCTAGAGCCGTTTTGAGGCCCTAAATGATGTTTTTTTGGAAAATGTGGACCAACATGGTTGATAGATTGATGTTGGTCATTCAAAAGTTGTAGTCCTTGGATAGATATTTCTAACGAGGTATTATGCATGTCAAACAGAGATCGTATGCCAAAGTTACGACCCTGGGAAGTTGATATACCAATTTACGCAAACAGGGCCCATAGTTTGGCGCTTCATCTCCTAGGGTTAGGTTTTTGGATGTGTATGGTTTTCCATTGTTTCTCAATAATAAATAGGCCTTTGAGGCTCATTGTAACATAGTTCAGAGGCATGTAGCCACCACATCTCTTCTCAGAGATAAGCTACCATCACCCGAGCTAGTCTTATTTCCATTCTGTTTGTAAGCATATTTTAGTATTTGATATTAATGAAATGAAATGTAATTTCTACTGCATCTCTGTATTTATGGTTATATCTGTAATTTGTTGCGTTCCTATTTAAATCTGGATCACTAGCGCAGTTGTCGATTAGTCCTTGCAATCCTTCCACTGCTTTGATCCCTTAGAAAATTCATACATGTCTATAGAAAGGAATTGAGAATGTTCGGATCAGGGTTCTCTGTTGCAGTACCCACTTTAGGATTATTCTTTTGAGGTACTAGTTGCATTTGCGTCTTCTATGTCGAAGCTCCTAGGTCCATGAAACTCTTCTTCACTTCCATGAAGGTTTCTTTCGAGTCCCTATGCATATTGAACCCGACATTCTTTTCTCTAGCCTTCTTGACCCATGTATCTGCTATAGGCTTTTTTCTCTTTGTTTTATCTTCTCCTATAGCTGTGCCACTTTGTGTCATTATGTTAACAGTTGGATCATCTTCACGCGATTCAACCCTCATCATTTGCAAGTTCTGCACAGGCTGCTAATTCTTCTTTTCCTACATTTAGCCATTAAAACAGGACAATCCTCTATTACATGGTCAAAATGTCTACAATACTTACAAGAAGGGGTAGTGGGGTTATGAAAATACCATGCAAAATGTCCGACTTCACTATAGTTATAACATATAATATGACCTCGATCTTGTCCAACGCACCCTCCTCAACTGTGTCCTCGGCCCTGAAATCCTCTGTGGGCTGCAAGTGAACTATGATCTTCCTGCACGCGGCCTTCAACTTTCATTATGTACGTCGTAGTTTTCTCTATCATCAAATCATAACTACGACAATTTCTTGTCCTACTGACTAGTAGAAGTTACAAAATAACTGCTTTGGCGACTGCACATACTTCTATAACAAATAACAGTGTTCAATCGGGTGCTGCCCTGCAACTCCACAAATACTACACTAGACACTTGATTTGGTACTTGGTCCAACACTAGGTTCCAACTTCAGAGGATTAGGACCTCCATCAGCCAAATAATCATGATAGATTGGACACTAGTCCTTATAATGGCCTTCCACTTTACACTTTATGGACCAAACATCTGAGCGCATATCAGGTCAAACTTCTTTTCCCTTCTTCAAATCTTGTAGCTCCATATGTAAGCTTGGTAACTCAGTCTGTATCTACTAAACTCCTATGTGAGTATCTTGTACCAACGATGCTTCTAGCTTCATCCCAATTTTTAATGCCTTAGCTTGTGATGCGATCTTTTGCTATGATAGCGGTAATCTGAGATGCGGTAATAGCATAACTATATACCACTCTGTGTGTTGCTCATTGGAGATCTGAAAGTTGACTTGTCCCAACAAACATTTTAATATTTGATCTAATACCTAGGCAGTCTCATTGACTTCTTACTTAATCTCTTTGATCTCTGTAATGCACTGTGACTGCGACTTTGGTTTCTTGAACTCTTTGTTGAGTGATTTCTTTGTCTCAGCTATCAAAGTGAATGGGTTTGTTGTATTGTACTTAATATACCATGACAACGCTCTATCCTGCAACGTTGTGACAAGTTGAGCTTTCTTCATATCTTCATCACTGGTTTCTTGCATTTTCCATAAAACATCTGCGACAAACCAAAATTTCTTGGGATCCTCTGATCCCTAACCCTTAAAAGCAGGGATCTTTATTGCGTTAGCCATATTGAATGGGGGAAGTGGAGGTGGAGGTAGAGGTGGAGGTGGAGGTGTAGGTGTATGAGGTGGAGATGAAGATGGAGGTGGAGTGGTTGGATGGGGAATCAGAGAAGTGCCTTGATTATCTGACTGTGACGAACATCTAGGCATGCTAGGGTTGCTTCTTTCTTCTTTGCTTTCTGATTCACCCAATAACAGACTGTACATAGCTTCAATGAAATTATCCAAGTCTATTCTGAATCTATTTCCGCTCCGCATAGATCCAGTCTTGCTTCCTTTAAACATCAATCTGCTGGCATGCACAGTACGCCCTTTTCACATAACAACATCTTAATACAAAGCTTTAAGGAATTCAAATACTTACCTTGCGGACCCTTGAAAAATAAGTGCTTAGATTTAATGTAGGATATTGACGTGTCAATCGTGAATTGAGTAATAAAGCCTTTGAGAACACTATCGATCTAGTAATCAACAACTCTTGTGATCTTATTTCCAATCTCCTTGAGTTGCTTAATCATATCTGGGGTCCACGCAGTAGGCTCGTCATGCTTCCAACAAGTCTCACTTTTAGATAGTTTTGAAATCCACTCGTGCAACTCGTTAGCAAACAATGTGAAAAAAATCTCGTGTTGTTATGTAAATATATACCTCTGCAATCACCTTTCTATTAACAGACGCAGATTTCTATTCTCCTATGCTATAAATTTGCGCAAATTCAGATCGACCCAATCTTCAATCTCTTTTATGGTCAGATGCCACATCAAGTATCCCTCAGATAGATCCCTATCTTGGAAATGAAACCATTTGTTGGCTTGAGGGGCTAAGAACCAGGTTCAGAGTTAGTTGTGCTAACCAACCAAACCCTTTATCACCAACCCTTTCGGCAACAATCTGCTTGCAAAGACCGCGGTCTCACTTGAGGTGATATTGGGGGACGTTGGAACTAGGTTTCCACATCCAGAAGGATTTGAAGTGTGGATATTGACTTAGTCTGAATCACCTATATATCTATTACTGTGCTACGCAATCTTACTTAACCGATCTATTCATACAATCGCGGATCTAAAAATCTATCTATTATGCGTAAATCAATGGATCTTAATTGTCATTAATTGTAACTGCATTCTGATATGAATTTTGATCTTATCTTTTATTGCGCAACACAAAAGTAAACAGTAATTGCATAAAGTAAAGTACAATTTGTAAGTACACAGATGTGCCTTCAAAATTTTCTTTATTATCTTCAGATCTTTAGAATTACAATCCTTCTTACCCCATGCACACAGTTGCAAGGGCCTATGCACACAACTGCATACTTACCAAGGTCTCCACGCACACAGCTACAAGAGCCTTCCCCTTCACTCTAACACATAAATATATGATAATTACAGAAAAAACATCAAAGCATATCCATGAAGGAATGACCTTTCACTTACTAGGACAACCCTTTATATATCTTTTCCTCTGACAATACCATGGTCCACAAACCGTGGGTGGAACTCAAAACATACAAATTAATCCCATCCTTTTATAAAATAAGGGGCTTTAACCTGCCCTAAATCCCTTATGACTCCTAAAAAATTGTGCGAAGTGCGTTTTTCTCCTAAAAACGCGAGTTCTTTTCAAAACTTTGGCCTAAGGGGACCCTACCCAACACTCTACCTAAAACTATCCTCGTGGTCTTAGCCCTTTCTTGAATTACTGCTTTGCTTTCTTTGTCACCAACTATCCTCAATCTCTTCTCTTTTTTCCATAAGCAATCTCGCTGGCTACAAATATTTGTAACACAAACACTCGCCCCTTCTCTCTCTCTCTCTCTCTCTCTCTCTCTCTTTCTCTCTCTCTCTCTCACATTCCCAAAGAGAAAAAGCCATGTTATGATGCCACAAATTATGCACCACCACACCATAATGGTCCTTCCATTGGCCCTCATGAATCAAGATTGTGTATCGACACCTTGCACAGAACTAATGTGCATCTACTAGATTTTATTCCCTAAGGCTTAACTCCTTCATCTCATATGAACCCATGCTAGAACTAATAGCTTGACTCCAAAGACAATAAGGATGTTTCCTCTTACAAACCCACACTTATTTGTATTAGCTGAAAAGTGGTAGAGTGAAAATCCTTTAATTTGATGGTCGAGATGTTGGTGAAAAAGAGAGCACATCAGTAGGTCAAGATCTAAAGGTGTTGAGATGTTGCACACCCTCGATAGCACCAGATGAGGTCTTGATTTGATATGGTTAGGGACATGAATTCAAACAACTATTGTGGGGTTCAATATTGGGTGGCCTATTTTTTTTTTTTATCTATGCGATTAATCTGGGTCTGGCCCACACAAGATTCATCGACGCATTTCGGGGTTAACAAGGCAATAGAGTGAGGCTTGGATATGTATTGGGTAGGTTCCACACAACTAAAGAGTAAGTGTATTGGGTGTCTAAATAACAAAGGCTATGGAATGGGTGTATCCATAATTTGGGGCTAGGCCCACATTTGAATAATTCTAATATGCAAGGGTCAGTTGACAAACACTAGGTTCACTTGCCTTCGTCGAGCTAGATGAGAACAATTCCAATACAAGGTGTGAATTAACTATTCAATCGATAAGGAGACTTGGAACATGCATGATAATATCACCTCTAACATGCACTCTTATAGTCATTGCAGCCTTAGTTACATGCATAGGGCACATATCACATGCACAGGGATTTGACAAAGTTAGATATCCAGGTATTGATTCTGGGATGAAAGGAGAAGACAATAAGATTTACTCAATGACATACGGTTCCTTTTTCCTACACACATAAACCATTCACTACTAAAATAGAGACATACAATTCCTCTTACAGGTAAGGACATCCATGAAAAAAAATGAACACAGTTTCTCATTAGTCATCATTTTATATAAAGACATAAATTGGTTACAGATTATGGGTATACTCCACCCTTTGACTAATTTATAGATTGAGCACTTTGTACCTATCTATCAAACCAACTCTCTCTTCCTATTTTAGCATGTGTTCCTATGTAACTCTCCTATTACTTGTTGAGCTGCCTCCTTTAGGATGATTTTTTTTGTTCTCTATTCTCGATAGGATATTCTTTCTCTCTATTGTTCTTAGTCCTCCTATGTACATATCTATAGTTTTGGAAATATTTGATTACATGTGGGGTTGTTAGCCAACAACTTCTTTAATCAAGCTACACCTATTCCTCTCTCTTGAAGCTTTATGAAACCTTTCACTTCTTACAATAGGACACATGGAGAAGAGTGCTAGCTCACCAAAATTCCCTAGCAACCTAGATTCCTTCTAGAACTAAGACACTTGTATTTACATCAAAATTCCACTATTTCTAAATTTTATACATGTTTTCCTTGAGGGAACTTTCTCCCCTTTGGAAAGTTACATGACCCCTCAGTTCTAGAAAAAAATAACTGTTCTTAGGGTTTGATGGAATTGCACTAGTTACCCTAAGAAATAGCATGAGGTCATTCCACGTAGTGTATTTCGTTCAAGTCCCCATTCAAAATATCCTTAAATATAGTTGATGGACATCCCAACATTGTGAATGAGAAAGTGAGAGAATATGCCATATTGAGTCCATCTTTGCAACAGTGGAAAACCCTTCTAAATAATTGATATCTTCAACCTAGGGGAAACCTTTGGGAACAAGGTGGCCCATGAATTTTTCCACACTTCATATGTTATTTGAGAGGAACAAGATCCCAAGTGTTATTCTTTAATAAGGATGAATTTTTTCTCTATAGCTTCCTCCCATTCAAGTTAACCACTTGCTTCTTTATAATTTTTAGGATCTTCAGTGTTAATGTGTTTGGGTCTAATAGTTGAACTAGTTCAATGAAATGAAAGTGAGTCTAACAAGAATCAATTGGATCACCATTTCAAGCGTCAACAACATCCCTTGTTTTTTAGACCCATTTTGGAAGAGAATTAGTTGGAGGTGCAATATCCTCATAGTGAACTTGAGGAGGCGTTGATGTCTCCTTTGCTTACTCATCATTTGAAGAAGGATCAAAATCCGAAAAAGGTTTTGAAGTTATAGACAAATAGATGAAAATAAAAGTGGTGAAGAAAAATATGTAGGCATGAATGCCAATGAGTGTTGATAAAACCAAACATATCTCCAAATGATACCCTCTGTGATTTGAGACAAAAATAATTTATATGTGTTAACATCTTTAGATTAGCCAACAAAGTTAAATTATTCATTTTAAGGTTCCATGGCTTTATGCTTCTCATCCAGAATATGGGCCCAATATTTTTGAACAAATACTTTGAAGTAACCCAAAATCACAATTTAATGCTTTAACCCAAAGCCAAGGGGCTAAGATTTTAGATTAAACCAACCATTTTTCCTTTTCTTCAAGTGCATAGTTTTTACATTCACCTATATCATTTTGTTGTGGTGTGTAGGGCATCATATGTTGCATTTGTATGGCATGTTTGGTTAAAAAATCATTGAATTTTTATTGACATATTCCCCACCATTATTGGTGCAAATTATTTTAATTAGATGTTTAGATCAGTTTTCAACAAATGTTTTGAAAGAAAAAAATTGGTAAAGAACTTCACTTTTAAGTTTAACAAAACAAACTAATATGCATCAAGTGTTTTCATAAATGAATGTGAGAAATGGACCATGCATTTGAAAATGGAGGAGTAGATAAAGGTACGCTAATGCCATTTTGAACCAATTGTAATGATTCTTGTTCTTACCATGATTTTCTAGATAAAAATGAATTTGTGTGATGTTTACCAAGTATACAACCATAACACACACCATGTGATCATAAATGGATGTGAGAATATACCATGCATTTGAAAATGGAGGATGAGAGAATAGTCCACTGATGTCACTATGAACCAATTATAATGGTGCTTATCCTCATCATGATTTGTTGGATGGAAATGGATACATGTGATGTTTACCATGTATACAACCATACACACACTATTATTGCAAAACACAAGAAGTGGGCCACACCCCATTTTGTGCTTTAAGTTGCTACAAGTAGTGGCAGTTCAGATAATTAAGCCACTCATGCCAAAGTTTGCTTAAACAATTAGTGTGGGAAATGATAACGATGGTAGGAAATAAGGGTTCAAAGTTATCAAATTTATACATTGTTGAAGAATCAATATTGTGTAGAGAATAAATTACATGAGTAGGTTCCTTTATATTTTGAATTACAACTTGAATAGAGAAAACTCAATCATTTTTCCATCAATTGAATGAGTGATTTAGTAAAATGAAAACACATTTGTTGATATGGAAGGAACATATAAAGCAATATTGGATTTCCCAATTTTTAGATCTACAGTTCCTACTCCTACAACATCTAAAGAGGAGCTATCACCAACAAAAGTTAGTCAGGTTATACAATCATAAATACCTAAACATAAATTTCTATTATTAGCAATGTTGAGAAGCTCCTAAATCTAGCCTAAAATCTACTCAATATTAAGAATACATGCCATATCAAAAAGAGTATGATGTTTAGAGGGAGATGAAGTGGTGGAAAGAGTTTAGTTGAATTTTGAGTTTCTTCTTGGCCACTTTGAATCAGTGCATATTCTTCCAATAATGTGTATCAAGATTCCCATCTTTACTACAAAAATAATTGGTCAAGGATGGCTTCTTCTACTTTTTGTTGACTCCCTTGTTGACTATGGAAGAGGATTCTCCGGAGGAGACTAAGTGGTGTAGAGAAATTTGGATCCTTTTTGTTGCTTATTCAAGGGCTTGTTTCCAATTTTTTCTATGAGCAAACAAATATTTTTGTTTGGAACCTATATCAAATGCACCCATGCACATTAATTTCTCTAACTCTCCTGTTAATTGTTTACTAAAAAGTTCAAAAGAAGACATGATATAATTTTCACCTAATGCATATCTAGTGGAATAAAAAAGTAAAGACAAAATATCAAAAGGAGATTTTAATTAGGAAACTATAGCCAATATTGCTTGATCATTGGCCTCAATGATTCCAAAATCACTAAGTTGGAGTCTCAAGAGCTTGAATTTGGAAATGTAATTTCAATTTGAAAACTTTGCAAGATTAAGTGAAATGGGTTGATTTTACAACAAATGATCATAAATTAAATTGTGTTTTCTCAAATGGATACGTGAATTCTAACAATGCTTCTTATAGTGTATCAAAGGTTCAAATATGCAATTTGAAGTCCTTAGAGACGGACATGACAATGAGGCATCTTGCTTTATCATTGTGATTTATTCATATCCCTCTCAATGTCTATTGTTGTAAGATATAAACCAATTATGTTTTTATAAAGACCTTTACTTTTATAAATCTTCCATACAAGACTTCTAGGAGTAATAATTAATGCTTGTAAAATAAATCTCATGAGGGTTTTTGATCCATATTTATGAAGGAACGAAATGAAATACATATTTAAACAAAAACACAGAGATACAATGAAACATAACTTCAATGAATAAATAGCAAATGCTAAAAATTGTTTACATACATAATTGAAATAAACTAACTTAGGCGATAGTAGTTTATCTCTGAGAAGAGATGTGACAGCTACATGCCTTATGAAATATGTTACAATGAGGCTTGAAGGTCCCTTTTATCATGAAGAAACAATGAGAAACCCTAAACATCCAAAAACCTAATCCTAGGAGATAAAGCACCAAAAGATATGGGCTTCGATGGGGCTAGTTGGAACACCAACTTCCTGTGGTCATAAATTTGGTATACAATCTTCATTTGGAGCACGTGATAGCATATTAGAAAGATCTATTTGAGGACAACAAATTTCAATAAAAAAAAATGTGAATGAAACACTCACATTTTCCCATTTTCCCAAAAGATGTCATTCAGGGCCTCAAGACACTCCAGAAGCTTAGGACTCGAAAAAATCGCAGAAATAGGAAATTGTGCTGAAAATAATAAACTGAAAGGAAAAAATGTTGGGGTCCAACTGGAATATGTAGGTGGCTGCTAATATCCACCTGGATTAGTCCTCCTCCCTTAGGAATCAAGGTTCCCAATTGCATTTAGTGCCTCTACGAGGTTTGGAAACTTCTGTTGAACTTGATCCCTGGGGAACCACTTGCAAGAGTTTGCCTACTTTAAAAAACCGATAAAGTTGGATCCTCTATTGGTGAGTGTTCTTAAGCTGTGTGTCTATGATCTTATTAGTTGTGGCCTATTCAATGCAATCTGAGTTGAGATATGTTGGTGTCATTTACTCATCAATGTCTGATGTGTCCAACAATGGTGGAAAGTATGGTCGAAGTCAATCCACATTGAATATTAGGTGTAGGCCAAGGAATGGGGGGATACTTAACTCAAAAGCATTGTCACCCAAAACCTTGGTGATGGTATAAGGCCGATATCTGAGTGGTTGAAGATTATGATGGGATCTAATAAGGTGTTACTTCTGCAAATGCAACCAAACCTTTTCTCCCACTTGAAACTTATGTGGCACCTGATGCTGATCATGATGTTGTTTGTACTTGTTATTGGATTTATCTAGGATACCATGAACTTGTTGGTGGATGTGATGAATGCGTTCAATAAACTTGGTGGATTTTTTAGTTTTGGAATGAACATGTGTAGATTCTACTTGTGTAGTTGCAAGAGGTATTGCAACATTAGTGAGACATAATGGTTGAAATCTCAGGCCCACTTGAAAGCGGTTATGGCCAGTTGAGCTATGGAGAGCTCTGTTATGGATATGTTGCACATAAGGAAGACTCTCATCCCATATCATGTTAATAACCTCTGTCTGGCCATCAATCTAGGGGTGGAATATAGTCGACTTGGTGAGGTTGGTGTCCAACAACAACAAAGGCTCAACCAGAATACACTTAGGAACCTGTTATCTCGATCTGATATAATGGTCCACGAGATCAAAAATGTAGTCATACTTTTTCGAAGAAGTGTTTGGCAGTGGCTTCAACTATGACACTCTTCTTACAGGCTACCAATATGTCCATCTTAGAAAATCTACCAATGACCACAAATACATAGTCATTAAAATGCTTGGTAGAGGGAATTCCAGACATATAGTCCATGGATATGGATTCCCAAGGTTGATTAGGAGTAGGCAAAGGAGTGTACAATCCTTTCTCATAAATTATGTAGTCCATATATATGACCCGGTCCATGCCAAATGAGCGTTTGTCCAAGTTGGCACATAGTTTGTGTTGCCACACGGTTTGAAGGACTTGCCGAATATGTTGCAAGTGCTCTACCCAACTCTTAATGAATATGAGAATGTCATCCATATATAAAACCATGAACAAGTAGGTGAAGGGACCCAAGATGTCATCCATTAGTCTCATAAAAGTTGCAAGGGTGTTTGTCAACTTGAAGGGCGTGACCACCCACTCAAATAGACCCTCATTGAACTTGAAGGTGATCTTTTATACATCTATGGGTTCGATTGGAACTTGCGAACCTCAAATTAGTCTTGCTAAAGCACTTAGCCCCCTTGATCTGGTCAATAAGGTTATCAATCTGTGGGATTGGGTGTATGTTCTTGAAAATGATTTTATTCAGTGCTCAATAATTAATGCAAAGTCTCTAGGTATCATCTTTCTTTAGCACGAGTACAATTGGTCTTTCACAAGGTGAGGAACTTGGTCGAATGTGCTCTTTTTGTAGCAACTCATGGATCTATCGCTTGATTTCCTAATTTTCTAGCAAAGAGCATTGGTATATCAACCCATTAGGTAGAGGTACTCCAGGAGTTAAATCAATCGAATGCTTGACCTAACAGTGGAAAGGTTCCTCTATGGGTGAGGAGAAGATGCCCCTGTACTCTTTCATGACCTTATCAACTTGCTTCTGCTACATGGAGGAACCTTTTTTGGGGTCCATGGTTGTGGCCACAATCTTCCCCTTACTTTGAGACCAAATTAGGAAGAAAACAAATTTCCCAGTTTGGGAGTTGATCTTACTACATTGCTTAGCAGAGATCAAAGAAATGGAGATAAACGAGGCTACCTCCGGTATCATATACAATTTTTTGCCCAAAGTAATAAACAATATGAGGCCTATACTCATACACAACATGACATTTCCATAAGTATGGTTGGCCTAATAAAACATCACAAACTTGAAGGGGAGAAACATCACACAATACCTTGTTCGTGAAAGGCTTGATGTTGTAGGGAAGGCGACATTGTTGGTTGACGTGAAGATCTATCCCTTGGTGGAGCCACCTGATGGTGTATGGATGTGGGTGTGGTATTGTCAACTTGATGACCTCTGTTGAGATGAGGTTCTTTTGATTCCCATTATCAACAATGAAATGAAGCAAAGAACCCTTCACCCACATCTGTGAGTGGTAGAAATACTCACCCTCCTCTGGATCTTCGGGCTCAATCTTCTTGACCTTCATGGTGGCATCAATGGCATTAGGTTTCGCATCAATGATCTATTTCCCCTTGTTGGGTTTTGGCTTAGAGTCAGAAGATGCATCTGACTCTAAAATTTTTAGCTTGGCCACTAGTGACTGCTTTGTGTGACACTCATTTTTGTTGTGAGTAGGGCTTTTATGGAACTCACACCACTTTCCCGTGTCTTTCTTTGTCTTCCCATTGTTATTATTTGGTTGTGGATTTGATGGGTTGTCCTAGGTCATTCCATGTTGGATCTAACCTTTATTCTGCGGTTTGGAGGTGCCTTTTTCTTACTTTGGATTCATAGAAAAAATAAATGAAAAAACAAGAAAACATTAAAAAAAAACTTAATTTAAGAAAAAGAATTTAAAAAAAAACAAACAACAACAACAACAACAACAACAAAATTAGATAATTATAAAAAAATAATAAAAAAACATTAATTTTTTTAAACATTGAACAAAAATAAAACATTAAAATAAAACAAAACAAAACATTTAACTCCCAATACCAATCTTTTAGGGGGTTTGTGGATCTCCCCGAGAATCTTCCTTCTAATCTACCTTTCTTGGTCAAAGGTACAAACTTTCTTACTTTCTTTCTTAAACTACCACCTCTCTATCTAAGAAGGTGTAATGCCCCACTTAAATCTTATCCTACAAATTTTGTTAATGTTTACATTATCTAAAAATATTGAGAAATATAGGTCTAATATAAAATTCATGATTTCCATT
>APFE031641261.1:78198-95499 GCA_000404065.3 Pinus taeda
TTCACATTACCCAATGTACCCTCACATTTATTAAGGAGAAGACATGGTCCTCTCCATGTAATTACATTTCACATTCCCCAATGTACCCTCACATTTACTTGGGAGAAGACCTAGTCCTCTCCAACTCATTATCAATATATATATTCATTTCACATTACCCAATGTACCCTCACATTTACTAAGGAGTAGACATGGTCCTCTCCATGTAATTACATCTCACATTTCCAAATGTACTCCTAGCTTACTTGGGAGGAGAGAAGTCAACTATAGGGATGGGTGAGAAGTGAATGACATTAATGAGAGGTGGTTGAGATGGAGAAGGGAAGGAGGGTATAAAAAGGGAAGGGGGAAAGGAGAAAAGGGGGGGAGTTTTTGGGGAGGTTTTGCTTATGATTGTGGGGTTGGTTGTGATTGGTTGGACTTGTTATGATTTTGGGAGACCTTGGAAACCTATGGAGGTTTCTTGGGTTTGAGAGGAGGAAAGTATTGTTATCTGGTTTTGCACATTCTTCTTGAGGACACACTATATCTGGTTGGACTTGGACACAGAGGGCTAGGGAACCTGTGGAGGTTTCCTGGGCTAGGAATTTGTTTCCTAGTTGCTGGGAGGTAAATCCGGTTGGGTCGGTGAGAAGGAGCTTTCAGCTGGAGCTATAAGACAAAGGTATCATCATCAACCGCCGGAACAGGTATTTTTCCATGGACTGCTCTTGTTAAGTTGATATCAATGGAATGCTCACCTTAATTTATGTTGCTTATGATAAAATGATAAGATGTTAAATGTTTAAAGCTTTGTGAGAAGGTCAGCAAGCTCCTCTTATTACTTTTAAATTAACAGGAAAATAGATCTGTTAGTGTATAATAGATTGCGGCTCTAATAATTGGAATCGAGTTCTTACAAAAGGCTTTATTAAACTACCACTTTTTAACAAACTCACTAGTGTCTGCAATTTCAAGGGGTGGCAAAAATTCCCATATTTTCCATTACCCCATCCATTTGTTGTCAGTGTATAATCATTTTTTGCCTAATAGTGAGACTCATCATCAGATTTCTTGGTGATAAGGCCATTTTTCCCTCTCAAGATCGCTTTATAGTATTATATTATTATATTATATTATACATTAATTATATATTAATATATATTATTATTTCGGTAGTTTCGCTACAAATTTGCTTGAAACTCCCGATAAAAAATGGCATAAGCATTACCTTACCATGATTTTCAAAGTCTCGCTTCTTCTATATAAATATATGCTCAATCTCGACAATATATCAGTATGTTGTTCCAAGTGAGGAGATGTTCATCAACTCCATTTTTGCCTCGATGTATTTGTGTAGGTAACCACGGTACTTGAGCACCAAATGTCACTCAAAATCCTTGATGCCTAGCTTCGTGCATAGGGTATGAAAGATATTCATGAACTACGACACTTATTGGTGTCTTTCCTTCCATATTGTGTTCCATTTTATTTACTTGTCTTCATAGCTCCCAACTCCTTATACCCGACATCGTTGGGGAAATGCACAAAAAAACAAAGAAAGAGCAGTCCACTCTGATACCACTAATCCAGATTTATGAAGGAACAAAATGAAATACATATTTAAAAAAAACATAGAGATACAATAGAATATAACTTCAATTTATAAATAGAAAATGTTGAGAATTGTTTACATGTAGAATGGAAACAAACTAACTCGGGTGATGGTAGCTTATCTTTGAGAAGAGATGTGACAACTACATGCCTTTTGAACTGTGTTACAATGAGGCTCGAAGGAATTTTTTTATCATGAAGAAACAATGAGAATCCATAGACATCCAAAAATATAACCCTAGGAGATGAAGCGCCAAAAGGCATGGGCCCCGATGGGTTAGTTGGAACGTCAACTTCCCATGGTTGTAACTTTGGCATACGATCTTCGTTTGGTGTGCATGATAAGTTATTAGAAATGTCTATCTGAGGAAAAAAACTTTTAATTGCAGACATTAGTCATATGCATATGTTTTTATGTTTCCCCAAAAAAACACCATTTAGGGCCTCAAAACAACTCTAGAAGTTTAGGACCCAAAAAATTGCCAAAAATAGAAATTGTCGAAATAGGAAATTTTGCTAGAAAATAGAAACTAAAAGGAAATAGTGCTAGGGGTCCAAGTGGAATAGGTGGGTGACCACCAATATCCACCTAGATTAGTTTGCATTCATTATAGAAATTATATATCAAAAAGTAAAATGAGCTGAAATGAAGTATACCACTATGTAGAGCTCAAAAAATTAGCTAACTTAAAAAATGGGACTGAAAGGTAAGTCTATACGAGGAAGTTGTGTCCCTGTGAAGATTACAAAACAAGGATTAGAGTTTATTTTGTGTTAAAAAATGAAACTTCAGCAACATCAAACAAAAATTTTGACCATAATCACTCATATCAATATGTAATTAATTCAAACCACTCATTTTGTAAAAAACCACACTAAAAAGGGTTGAACAACAAAGTTAGAATAGCTTGGAAAAATCCTTCAAAATCTACATGTGAAAACAACAAACTTATCAACTTAATGAGAACTATGACCTCAAAACAAGAACTCTAGCTTGAAAACCCCTATTTTTGTGCAAAAAAATGAAAAAACACTTCGAAATTAAAAACTAGTGATATTGCATTACATTTTTTTAGGGTTAACATTCCAACATTTTTCTAGTATGACATCAAAAACCAAAATTATAATTACTAAAAACCTTAAAATTCCGCCATTTTGTGACCATGGAATTAAAACCAAATATCATGAGTGCAAAAAACCTTAAAATTTCAGTAGTTTTCAACTATAGCATTAAAAAACAGAGATCATGACTACGAAAAGCTCTAAAAATCAATACATAAAGAGTGGTTATACCAAGAGTAATTTATTTATTTATTTTTAAGGTTCAAATTAGAGTTGATTTTAACTCTTAAGATATGACAACTTGACCCTTTTCAATGTGGCATTAAAATTGCAATAATTTTTTTAATTGTGACATCTATAATATCATCATTAATGTACACAAAATCATTAAAAACACCCTTAGGAAAAAAGACACAATGCAAATATTTTAAGTTTTCAATTAAAAAATGAAAATTTTAATTTAAAATAACAAATTAAATAATTAAAAATTTCCTTTTTCCGAATTAAAGATTTAAAAATAATAATAAATGGTTATTAAAAACTAAAATTTAAAAGAAAAAATTAAACCCAAAAATAAAATAAAATAAATATAGGTAAATTTTTAAAAAAGAAAAAAGCTAGTTAAAAATTATAAATAAAAATTAGAATAATATAATATAATATAAGACTTGTAGGGTATGTTAATATGCCATAGGGTATCCTCTTACTAGGACACATGGCACTCACTACCCAAGTTTCTTAGACATAAATTGATGTGGTAGCTTGTTAACTAGGCACTAGGGTTATCATGGTAGCAATTGGTACCTTGACTAGGAAAAATAACTATATGACCCATTGAAATGGCGCTATATAGATGTGCCATGTGTCACTTTTTGCAAGGTGAAAGTTGATGTCATTGTACTTGGCAATGCTATATGGCTATTAGTTTAGGTGAAACTATTAATATGGAGGGCCATGTGGTCCTTAGTTGAGGGTTGCACACCATAGTTGTAAGGTGTTAAATACATGGGCCACTGATGTGAAGGTTGATGGTAGGTTGGGAGTGAGAAGGGGTGGGAAATAGTAGGTGTGGATTTTGTTAGTGGTTATAAGGCGCCAATGGGAGGTATAAGGGAGGAAGGTACCAATTGATGAGAGGTTAAGCTATCAATAAATTGTAGGATAGAAAAAGGTGCACCAAAAAGAGGGTGAGGGTTTATGAAAAGGGGAGCTCAACATTGGAAAAGGCATACAACCCACCAATCACTAGCTTTGAAAACACCTAAATCACCAAAAAAACTAAGGCTATGTTGAACTATTTTTTTAAACCATTGATGTAGGAAAGTGTTCCCTCTGCGAACATAGGCAACCCCTCTGGCCCTAGAGTGGGTCTAGTCACAAACGAGGATAGATCAACAATAGATTTCCTTAAACAGTCGTAGTTGGAGGCCTACCTCAACCGGTGGTCAATGGAGTTCCATTGCACTACTCCAGCTTTCGCTTCCTTCACCTTAATGAGTGATCAACCTGAAACAATGCAAAGGAAATACAACAAAGCACGTAACCGGTAAACAACAATGATCTATTTACTCACAAAGTCAAGAAGTCATGAGCTATCCAGTAAATTACATACAAGACATAGGAAAACATCATTGATTGTATTAATAATGAAATAAGATCAAGCTTACAACCAAAGTCTTGACGTCGCAAGCCTTCTCAGAGGAATCCAGCCAACATGTTCTTCAAGCATTCACTCTTTGAAGATGGATCTCCTAACATACAAAGTCTCTCCCTCACTCATAAGTTTTACATAAATTCAAGGGAACTTCACAACCTTCCACAAGCTATCAACACTCTCACACTTGTCACACCCACACCAGCTATCTATCAAACTCAAAAACACTAACAGCACTGCTCAATCCAAGAATTTACCAATTAGCTGATCATAGCAAAGGTGAGTGTTTAAATAGGAGAAGGAGTCTCCATGAAAGGTGGAAGAGAGAGCTTATCCCTGAGGAAGGTAGCACAATTGATGGAACTGCCATGCCAGAGAAGGAAAGGCGACACAAACTATGCCAACAACCAGGTCTGGAGTCATCCAGAAGGCCGACTGTTGGAACAAATTCGCCCAATATGGATCATCGTGAGTGTATAACTGAGCTCTAGCGCTGACATCACTAGTAAGTAATGTAGCCAGTCAGACCGTCGCTAGAGATAGCAAATAGCCTCGCGATGGGGCATAAAATCAGACCGTCGCAGGAAACAGATGTACTCCCATGCTGGAAGTGCGGCTGGACTGTTTAAGACCGCCGTTTAGCGCGTATATTAAGTCCATAGTCGCGATGAGGCAGATAACTTAGGAAAAGTGGGTCAATTGGCAGCATAAGAGAGCATTTGTTCAGTATGAGCATGTTTGACTTGGACACATGACACAGTAGAAGGACTGGGGTGACAGCAGTGACAAATTACTGTGTAACAACCATAATGAGAATTTTGTATTTATATGCAAGTTTGTGCTCGGATCGCATCATATACATTAGGTAGTATATAGCTATATCTTCAAAAAAAATTCCTAAGCTCTCTTATCCAACAAAAGTTCATTTTTTTCTAGAGGGACTCCAAACTGGACAACAAAAACAAGGCTTTGTAGGTATATACCTTGCAAAACTAGCCCACCAAAAAACAAAGTTTACATGTCATACTATTACCGAATGATAAAGCAACCCTTTGTAACTATGTAATGTTAATACATTTATATCTATAGAATAGGAGAGGGCCTAATTCAACCATTGATTTTTAAATCTCCTAATTTTAATTGACACCCTTCATTAGAACATAGGTTTACATATTTATTGAGATCACAGAGAAAATTGAAATGGGCTATCGAAGGGAACCCTTTTGTTGCTTTCCTAATTCTTTTCATAAGACTTTCGAATGCTTTATCCCTTGGAGAGGAGCCCTTTGTAATAACACTGGTCAAAATTCCATGTAATAAAGTTAATAATGGAAAAATAATAACCAAGGTCATGAGACACGTATTCCAATTTGAGTGTTGGGAAAAACATCCTAGTGTGGGTGTTCATTTGATTTATTATGGCTAAGGAAATTGGCAAAGGCAAAGGAAAAGCAAAGGAAAAGGCTTTGGAAAGGCAAAGGCAAAGTGACATTAATTGACATTTTATTTATGAAAATAATGGAAATTAGGAGAAAAGGAAGGTGAAAGGTCATAGATTGCATGTGAGGAGGAAATTGAAGGAAAATAATGGAAAATTGAAGGAAATAGAAGCCTCATTAATAAAAAAGGCTTATGAGGACCAGTTGGTACCTTTTTGTCAGTTTAGTTTTGGAGCTCTTTCTCTCTATTCTCTCTCTCACACTCTTGGACACTTAGATTTTTCTTGGAGCACTCTAGCATTGGATCAAGAAAATCAAAGGAAAGGCCAAGAAGGAAAAGGAAAGAAAAGATCAAGCAAGAAAGAGTAGCATCTAGCGGTGACAACAAGATTATTTACAAGTATCAATTTGCATGTGTGATTTCCTTGCTAGATTTGGCATGCATGGTGCATGCATGTGTGTATTTGGTTCTCTTGCTCTCATTGACATAAGTTTTTCCAAGTGTCACAATGTTCTTCAGCCTTGCCTTGCCATTTCTGCATAACCATGGAATGATGGGTTCTCTTGTATTTGGTTGAGTTGGATTCTTGGATGGTTTCAAAACTAAGTGAGGCGGTGTCTGAAAAAAAGAAAACAAGGACTACGAATCCTTGGACCAGAGAAGGTGGGATTGCAATAAAGTCGGATTTTGTGTGCCTAGGAATCCTTGATTGGTGAATAGTGGGATATACGGTAAATCCTAGAGGTGTTTTCCCTTGATCAGGTCTAGGAATCATTGACCGGTGAATGGAAAGATATATGGTAAAGCCTCAAGAGTGGGGTCTTGATTAGGCCTATGAATCCCCAACCATTGTATGGTAGGATATAATGTAAATCCTAGAGACTAGGAGACAAGCAAATTCCTCACGGTTTAGGTGGAGAAATCTGGTAGCATCCATGCTTGTTTAGAGACTAGTGATCTGGTGGGGATTGCAGTAAAGCTTGAGGAAACCTAGTTTGGTTTGGTTTTGAGTCCCACATTCATGCTTGGAATATGGCAAAAAAAAAAATGGTTCAACCAATCTATGGTCAAGTGGTTCGTGGAAGTCCCATACCTGGTTGGATTTTGCATTCATTAATAAAATCATTTTCTCCTTGGTATTTCATGTGTAAATATAATGATTTATATGTGGATTGTATGGTTGTTATATCCTTGTTATTTAAGTTGGTGATATGCTAGTTATGAGTATATTTTATGACAAACTTAATGTATGGATCTCATCATGTTTTGATTTGAAAATGAATGTACAATGAATATATGACCTAATAGATTATAATACAGCTATTGTGATAGAGCAACAATGCTTCATTACGAATCTCAGATAAGTATGAGACCGCTATGCTTAGATTTGTTGTTATGACCTGTAGGCTGCATATTTGAAACATCTTTGACGAAATTCTTATCATGGCTAGTAAGGTTTAGATCAAGTACTTGCACTAGTGATTTCATTAGTATCTTAGTTTCATTGTTATTATTCATTTCTGGAAGTTTCATGAAGTTATGGGCAGTGGCCTGAGTTTTAGACTTGAAAAAGTGGCACAAAATCCAGGGTTGTTGGCTCAGAACTAGCTGGAAAAGTCCACAGTCGTTCGCATGCCCTTTCTATGGGAGGGATTGGGAGCCCTTAATTGCATGAATAGATTTTCACGAGAGTGACTGAGGTTCCAGATCAGTAAAATGTCAAGTTGTCTCAGGGGTTGGTCACTTGGAAGGGTTGGTTGGGTACTAAAGGTTCTGTAGCATGCGTGTAAGGTCAGATTGGTTTGATTTTGTCGGTTCCACTTCCTTAACTGTACATGGGGATTTGAATCTATCAATATAACTGTGGATTCCCCTCCATCCTCCATTAGGTTGTAGACTTCAAAGATCCCGAAGACCAAAGTTGTTTGGTAGGAAGGCCTCCTACAACCACCCTAGGGACCACCAAAACATGAAAGAAAACATACACCTCGCTGCTACATAGCCCAACCCTTGAGAAGGTGAAATTCATCAATCTTCCCAAGAGATTCATATGAATCTCGGCCTAGAATGTGGAGTATTCTTGGATTTCCAAGACCACACAATTAGCCTTTCGGTCAAACTTTTCTTTTTTGTGAGAGATGACCCATGCACCCCTAGAAGCCATATCATTTGCAACAGTCAAGCATATGAAATAATGATTCACCCTTCACCAACCAACCACTAGAATTCCCAACTTTCCAACCGGAGACAATAGAAACAAACCACAATGCGTCTTTCTGGACACTCACTCCTCTCCGACAACAAGGGAAAATTAAAAATAGAAATCACACAATTGACTAGTAGGAAATTACCAACTAAGTTAAGAATTTTGAACCTATTGTGGATAATCCACACAGTTCTGGGACCAAATTCATTGATGGTACTTTGAGCTTATAATTTGACTATCTCATGAAAAGTTTAACATTGCGTAGCTTGTTGCCAACTTGTTAGGTAAACTCCCATAGGGGTTATTGTTCTCTATGGGTTTGGGTGTAAAATCCTCGCAGGATTCCCCCTTCTGCCATAGGAGTAAGACAGAGTGCCTTGCCCTCATATCTATTCTCCTCCTTCAGTGCACAACCATATAGCCTACCATACATCCTTCCTGCCATTATATGCTGCTCTAACTACTGTCGACAAAAATGCCATCGCCCTCCCTATGGGTACATAATTCTAATGCTCGACATGACTAGCCTGTAAACCACTAATAGCCACCTTGCGATGCCTTGAAGTTCGAACGAGCCCACATGCAACCCGACTACTTCATATTAATCACCATCTATTGGGAGGACTCGTGGTGTGGCAAACCCCTTCATGATCCCCAAATGACCCCCATCAAGGAGGCAGATAATAACATTGTTAATCTTTGTACCAAGATTTCATTTTTATTAGTCTTTTAGTTTTTTTGGGTTACAAGAAGAATTGACAACTATGTTAGTTTTGCATTTGTTAGGTGCATAGATATGCCTACAAACATAGGTAAATTGGAAGGATTTAAACCTCAAATCTGTTTGTACATAACACTTTATTATCACAACGTAAACAGGTGCTTAGCTTGAATGGTAGCGATGGTAGTTTTCCATCCTATCCACCTGGCTTCAAGTCCTAAGAGACATGGCCTGTCATAGTAACGCTGAAATGATAGACATCTTGTTGGAGTCTAGGATCCGGAATCTATTTCTGGTGATCTCGGTCCTAGGATGAATTATGAGTTTCTGATATATGTTAGTTGCGAGCTGTTGTAGTCCCCTTGTCTAAAAAAGACACTTTATTATCACAACACCTCATCATCACCAAAATCAGTAATTGAACTGCTTCCAAAACTACCACCAAATATTTTTTAATTAGTATTATTTATTAAATATATATATAAATAGATACTTAATATTAAATTATTTTATATAATTTAAATGAATCTAATAATGAAAAATAGATAGTTTTTCATTAAAAGTTACAAATAAAAATCCAAAAAAAAAATATACATGTCGTTATAGGTCCCTTATCTCATACACCAATTTCAAAACTTTACAAGAACATAAATATTTATAAACAATTTGTAACACCCTATACTGCAAGATCATTTACTTTGGTTACCAAGTTTTACTTATTACTTTAGCTTTTACATTGTTTGACATATAATGTTAAAGAATTAAGGCTGAGAAGCCATAACATATTTCGTTACTTGATTAATGAATAATTAAGAGTTAAAAAAAAAATTCAAGAACTAAAATAAACAATTATTAACCTCCTGCGATTGTTAAAAACAATTGCTCATCTGTTTCCTGAAAAGGAAAAAGAAGGAAAGCCTAATGTGGTTTGAAGCAATTGAGCAGAGTAAAAGGGAGCAAGAACCATGTTGCACAAATTTCCTTGAGTTGTATGAGATAAACCAGTGGGAAACTGTTGAGTACAGTCTGAATGGTATGTGACTTGAGGCTGGATTGTGGGTCCTGATGCCCAAGATACCTGACTGCAACAGACTTATTTTACTATCAGGAGAAGGAAGAGCTCGGAGGGAGAGTATGGACATAATTGCCAGATATGTGGCTGGGTGCTGAGACCTTCCTAAAAAGGGAAATAACTTATGTAGTTACAAGCAAAGAAAAAATAAGTAAATAAAACATGTGTTTAGTAAATTCTAAATAAAGAGGATTCCTCAATGATGGATAGATAACTTCAGGGATGATTTGCTAGATGAATATTGTCGTCTTATGTATCGTAAATTATTAATAGTGAATTGTCTATAGATTTATCACTGGTGAGAAAATAGAATAAACTTATTCATGATAACAGTAAATCAGCTGTGTAGAAGAATTAGGAAAAATACTCCACGACACAGTAGAATGGATGGTCATTTCTGTAAAAACATTTCTAAACCAAAATATGGTACACATTTGAGATACACATTACACACATTATGTTAACCAAGAGTAGCATACACGCTGGAATAGAGAAACATTATTATATTCTATATAGGCTTTACACCATTTAAATCATGTAATTACCTATATATATCAATAATACAAACTCTTACTGTTAACCGCAAAAGAGGAAGCAATGATTTCATATGTAGAACTGTCAAAATCTAAATCATTAACTTAAAAAAAAAAATAATAAATACTAATTGCAAGGGCTCGTCATAACTCTTGGTCAATTACAAATGAAAAATACTGGAGTTAAATCCAATAACAAGAAAACAGTTAACAATTATCATGCATAATGCATTCAAGGGCTTCAACGTTACCTGAGACGGAGTAAACCCATAACGAAGAAGACTTCCAGTATCTAAAACCTCTGCAACCATCATTAGTAGCATGAAGCAGGTATAAAAAGGATAGAACAGAAAACAATCATGTAGTAGACCCTGTCAGAATGGATATTACATCCACGAACCTTATTTCTGGGAAAATTAGTGTTTTGTCGAACGACTAACCCTCTAGGTTTGGCAGCTACCCTAGAAACAACAGTTTAAAGCAATTCAATGATTTTTTCTATGTGTAACAGACAAGAGAAAGATAATGGAACCAACCTGGAACTTCCACTTAATCCCTTGCTACTAGGGAAAGAAGATAACAATGCTTTTAAACAAAGAGCAAAGAGCACACACTAGTGCATTTCCCTAAATCATCTTTTCGCACACAAATAAAAAAAATGCTAAATGCAGATGCATGTATTTGTTTTCGCTTTCCTTGATGTGAAAGATGCAAAAAAGGAAAACTAAAAGTAGCAAAGACTTGAAATATTTCACTCAAAATGACATTTTCAACAATTTCTTCTTCAAAAGAGAAAGGAAGGCTCAAAACGACACTTTCAATTTTGAATAAAAATGTTTTTAACACTTTGAATGTAGTTGAAAGAATAACTTCGGCGTAAATCACATGCAGACAGACATTTGTCGACACATTTTGAACCAACCAATGTGGTTCATCGTCAAGACAAGTTGAAGAGACAAATCCAACTTTGCATGCTAAATAGTCTGAGCAAAGCCTCCAACGACTATCTAGATCAACGGTTAATTTTGGCTTAGGGACCGCAGTCAAAAAGTCAACTAGATAATTTAATGGGAGTTAGTTATCATACATTAAATAATATAAAAGAAAAAGAAAAAGAAGAAGAAGAAGAAAAAAAAAATTCATAACAAATCAAATCAAATGCATCAAGAAAATTTTAATTGATTAATCGACTAAAACAACTTTTCGACAAAGGATTGTAAATGAAGGACAAATACACAAAAACATTCACTAATCCTAATGTAATTGAGGCTGATCTAAGTGATGCAAGTAAGCTTCAATGAAGAGGCACTATTCATTTGCCGCAAAATAACTAAACAAAACTGAAAACAGGTCAAAAACCCTCAATTTCTAGATGGAAAAAGAGTTCAGTCAATCATCGCACCTAGGCTTCACAGAATTTGAGATGCATCGCACTTTCTACATTCAGGAGGTGCTATGCATACTGGAACAAGTGGAAGACAATGCGATGGTCCAGGGAACACAACTGAAATGGGCTTTGGCTCAAATGTGGAGCCGTTTTCAATGAAATCAAGCTTGGTTTTGATGAACAATGATAAGAAAAGTACGATGGAATGTCTTGAGAGGTTTATAAGCTACCAAAAAGGGCATCTAGATGTGCTTACAAGTCAAATGTTTAATTCATAAACTAAACCAGAGATTGATTGAAGCAGCATTCATCTACTATGCAATTGCAGAGCAAGAGTACTTCGAAGGTTACCTGGCTGACTTTAGACTCTGTCTATAATTTATCAATTGAACATAAAACAAACAATAACAACAAACAAACATCTATTCATTCCCCAGTGGAGTCGCCAATTTGTTTTTGGGAAAATTAGTGTCTTGTCGAATGACTAACCCTCTAGGTTTGGTAGCTACCCTAGAAAAAACAGTTTAAAGTAATTCAATGATTTTTCCTATGTGTAACAGATAAGAGAAAGATGGTGGAACCAACCTGGAACATCCGCTTAATCCCTTGCTTGATCTCTCTCTCCTTTGGCAGATCCTGCAACTCCTCCCCGTACTTAACACACTTGGAGAGTACCTACACAAGTACAACAACAAAGAACCGTCAAAGCATTGTGATCTATTACAACATAAACAATATAGAATCAGATATATAATGAACAAATGATAGCATTCACAATTGCACAATCATATCGAAGAAAACTTGAAGAGATTTATTAATAGAAAGGAGAATTACAACCCAGTTGTCTAATCCAATGCCATCCTCCTAGCTTCAATCCTTCTTCACCTCATGAATAGCAAGATCAAACCAACAAGAATACAATGCTCTCTCCTCAATGACAAACTATTAGCACTTACTTGCAATTCACAAAATTCCAGCCTTTTGATCTCTTGGATGGGAGATCAATTTATAGATTTTTGCAAGGATGTGAGTCATCCATGGGGTTTGATTAGTGTCATTCCACTTGTTACAATTGGTTCCACAAGAGAAGGGATTGGAGATGGTTTCCTAGTTCCCTTGTTCATCCTTGGGCGAATTCAGAGAGGGAAGTGGCACAGGAGAAGTTTCTAGAAGATTCCATGAGCAACCAACTAACAAACTTTCCCGGAAATTTGTCCATCCTCGCCCATCGCACCCTATAGAAGGCCTAAACAATATGCATCACACCTTGGCAATGTACCACTCAATATGCATCATAGTTTATCAGTGGAGCAGTCAATATCGTCCAATTTAGGCTCTCTCTAGATGATTTCTGAAGTGGAGCTTTTGGGGAATGATGCACTTAGATGACTAAGTTCCTTTAGGGTATGAAAAACCTCTTTTTAGGGGTTGATGAGCCCTAGTTCATTGACATATAAGTTTGGGGTTGATGTGCCCAAATATGTCTATAACAAACCCACAAACATCCAACCTCGTCCTCCTTGGGGTATGCGGACCAGCAAAAATTCAAATACCCTGTACAATGAACCAGATGAGTTGAGGAATACAACTTGCAATTCAAAGCAAAGACTATTAAAAGGGGGGTACCTATTAAGAAATAGAGGTATGCTATGATAACCTAGTTTAACACCATACTCCATTGGAACGAGGATGGCAGACTGATTCCTACTCCACTGCAACAAACCCATATACAGGCTGAAGAGCCGAGGTTCAAGACCATGCTTAGCGCAAAATGAAAACATCAAGCATCAAAACACACAGAAAGTGGACATGACACTAAACCCTGAGTGATGGGAGCCGTTGGATCGCCATACCCAAATCCTAAGGTGCAGGTTTCACCAAATGTTTCCAGATGTTAGACCCTTCTACTGTCGGGTCCATTCCATTGAGTGCAAGAACAACAAGTGTCAGGGGTACATCGAATTCATCCACCTCCGTTAAAGCAACATAACATCGAAATATCATGCCAAGTGGGTATTAACCCGAGGTTTATACATTTCATATGTGGAGGAATGAATCATTAAAAGCTCGTAGAATATTCGCATGTTTACATTTATTACATATGATAATTCCTAAGGTAAGTTTAGTTGGAATTTTTTTTTTTTATTTATTTATATGTATGTGCTATAGGTGTTACAAATGGTATCATAGCTCAAGTTCGCATATTGAGACTTCTGGATATTATATATATATATATATATACAAGTAACTAAGTAAGTGTGAATGTGAACATAGAGATCAACACCCAAAGAGCAGAAATGCAGAGGAGTCCAAGACCATCAAACCAGCCATAAGCAACTTATGTAGAGGCCAACCTAGACATATGGATACAACTAGGAGAAGAATCTCGACAAGCCAATGATGCCCTACTCGAAACAGTTCAACAATTACGTGCCGAGATGACAAACTTGAGGACGGATAATGAACGATTGCGGTAGGAACAAGAGAGAATCTTTAAAAGTCTATATGATCGACATAATCAACGGGGACTAGAGCCTGGTGTAGAGGATAGGGAGAAAACCCCAACGATCCATCATGGAGAAGATAATGCAGAGTCAGTAGAGGGACATGGGGAATATGAAGAGGGACGTTTGGATAATGTTTTCGACCAATGGAAGAAAAAAAGTAAGAAAGTGGAATTACAAGGTGAGTTCAAAAAGATAAAACTGTCACTCTTTGAAGGAGAGTCTGAAGAAGCAGCTGAAGCATGGCTAATTGACATGTGCAAGTAATTCCAGATTTATGACTACACTGATAAACTTAAAGCATGACAGGAAGTTTATCAACTAAGGGGTAAGGCTATCCTTTGGTGGAAAAAATCAAAACTGTGAGAAAAATTGACGGAAAACAAGTTATGTGGAAAGAGTTTCAGAAGAATTTCAAGGATAAATATTTAACTGAGCATTATTATGATGAAAAAGCAAAGGAGTTCCATGATTTAAGGTTGGGAACCTTGACCATGGATGAATATGCGAAACGATTTACTTCCCTATTATGATATGTACCATATATGCAAGGAGAAAAGGCCAAGATTCAACGATTTATTAGTATTCCACCCAACTTTATGAAGGAAAAGCTGGAATTTGATTACCCAAGAACAATGGATGATGCGGTGTGAAAAGCCCGTATCTGTTATCAACAAATGAAACAAAAGAGTGAGGGGTCCAAAGGAGCATTGGGCGAGAGGGGGAGAAATTTACCCCCAAGCAGAAAGACAAAGACTACTAATGGAAGGAATATACAAAAAATACCCTTTAGTAAATTTCCAGCAAGGAACTAGTCAAAGGCTCCAACCTACACTAAGAATAGATAGTCGGAGAGAGTTAATAAACCTAATAATGATCAGTAGCCAAAACAACCTCTGCAATGTTGGGGATGTGGAGAATCCCTTTACTACAAAAATTTCCCGCACAGGGCTAGAACATAACAACTTTCGAATATGCAAGAAGCTTCCACAGTTGGGGAAGTAGCAAGGAGTATCCCCATAATTAATGCTACTTTGGATGATCATCAAGCAGAGTTCCAGCCCACCATGGTTGAGTATGAAGGTATGATCGCTAATCAACATGTCTCTATTTTGTTTGATCCGGGTGCTAGCCTAAGCTATGTTAGTCCTAAAGTGGTATAGAAATGTCAGTTACAAAGTAGTATGTTTAAAAAACCTTGGTTAGTTCAATTAGCCAAAGGGGCAAATAGAAGGGTAATTGCGAAAATACAACATTGTCCTGTAGCAATTTTAGGACAACCAATCTATGTCAACCTTAATGTACTCCCTTTGGGTTTGTATGATGTACTAATAGGGATGGATTGGTTGGAAGGACATTGGTCCCTGGTTGGTTATAAGGACAAATCTGTAAGTTATCTCACTAAGTCTAAGCAAAGAAAGGAAATATAAGGAATCAAGAAAAATATTAAGTTACATCCTATTACTGCTAGCCAGCTGGGAAAATGCATTAGGAAGGGTTGTCAAATTTATGATGTCCAAGTAAGATATACAAATTCCAAGAGTAAAATGATTTCCTTGGAAGAAATTCTTGTGATTCAAGATTTAGTTGATGTGTTCCCTGAATCCATTCTTGGATTTCCACCTAAGTGTGATATCGATTTCACATTTGAGTTGATCCCTGTTGCAGCTCATGTTTCTAGAGCTCCTTACTGTATGAGCATCCCTGAGTTAACAAAACTCAAAATGCAGATTCAAGAACTTCTGGATAAAGGATACATTCGCCCCAGTGTGTCCCCTTGTGGAGCCCCCATATTGTTCGTACGAAAGAAGGACGAAAGCTTAAGGCTATGCATTGATTATCATCAGCTAAATAAACTGACTATCAAAAATAAATACCCTTTACCACGTATTGACGATTTATTTGATCAAGTGCAGGGAGCTAATGTGTTCTCAAAAATTGATCTAAGGTCTAGCTACCACCAGATAAGGATAAAGGAAGAAGATATTTGTAAAACTGCATTTCAAACTTTTTATGGTCATTACAAGTTCGTGGTATTGCCATTCGGCCTTACAAATACCCTAGCTACTTTTATGAGTCTGATGTGCAATATTTTTCAGTAATATTTAGATAAGTTTGTACTGATTTTTATTGATGACATACCAATTTATTCTAAGAATCAAGAGGAGCATGAAAATTATTTGAGGATAATGTTGCAGATTCTGCAGGACAATCAATTATACGCTAAATATAGCAAGTGTGACTTTTTCAAAAGCCAAATACAATATTTGGGTCATGTTATATCGGCAGAGGAAATAGTGATGGATTTGGAAAAGATTAAAACTATTATGGAATGGACCACCCCGAAGAATGTCGCTGATATTAGATCATTTTTGGGCTTAGTCGGTTACTACTGTTAGTTCATTAAAGGGTTTTTGCAAATAACTTTTACTATGACCTCATTCTAGAAAAAGGGACGCACTTTCTGTTAGACAGTTGAATGTCAACAATGTAAACTTTGAAACAAGAACCCATACTGTTACCCGTTTTGTAGAGATAGCAAAAAAGTGACTCAATTTCGAAAAGGGGTTATGCAGAACACACATGTGTTTTTTAAAACTTAGTTTTTGGCACTATAAATTTTTTTATGTACATTGTGTTTTATGATGGTAGTGTTGTTTTTATGCTGATTTAAAAACATGGTAATTCTGCACCAGACTCTTTTTTAAAAGGTTATTTTTTTAACTTTTTTATTTTCTAATGTATGAAATGTAAATAATTATTTTGTAAACTTAATAATTTTTGAAGTGGTCTTTTTCTTCATATTTTCTTGTTTTTATTTTAATTTTATTTTCTTTGTAGTGAGGTCTTTATTGTTTCGCATATTTAAAAAAGAAGGTTGATATTTTGAATTATCAATATTCTACATATTTATACATTGTTAATTAATTTTTCAATTCACAAGAAATAATTGTTTCTAAAAAACAATATTTTCTAACAATTGATATAAAAATAACCATTTTTAACATAAATATAATTAAAAAACTACACGTTTTGATAATTTTTTGCTACAATTGACATGCGAAAATCACAATTTTTATACAAAATTTTAACTGAAAATAGTTAAATAATAGTTTTTTTTTTTTTTTT
>APFE031641261.1:99485-147660 GCA_000404065.3 Pinus taeda
TCAATTTGATAGCCTATTTCCATACAACATTCCCTTCGGAAATCTGCAGTAACATTTATCCTATCCCCACCACATTTTTCTTGAAATTCACTATGAATAAATCTAACCCTTTGGATGAAAGTCATAGACATTCTATAGTCATTTTCTGAATTATGATCCCATGTCACTAACTTTGCTTCTATATCCGATAAACCAGCGTAAATGATACATTTCATTGTTTCAAAATGTGGGTTATTGGGATATTCCTCCATCAATTATCTTTGAGCTTCTACAGAATGGTTCCCCCCAAGTACATAATAATTGTATTCAAAACATTTTGACTTATCAAATGCTTCTTTGTTGGGAACTTGAACTGGATCAACAAGAAAAACATAATTAACCACGTGAACATATGGATTGTACCTCATCAATGTCTTCAAGTTGTGAACATGTAGGTGGTGTAGCTTTCCGATTTGATATTTACATTGTCCTTCACTTGTCGTATAGATTTGTCTCGCAATAAGCTGAAATGTAAGACCACCCTCAATTAAGTTTCTCTTTGTCAAGTTTTGTGAAATGGCATTTTGTTTTGTTTTAATAATGTCATCCTCTAAATGAGCTCCTGGTGTAATGATTTCTTTGCTTTCTCTTGAAGTTTCACTAGGACCTTAACTGTTGGTAATGACTACTTCAAAATGTTCAAATTTATTTTTCTTCCTCACAACATTCTCATCATTAACTAGAACAAATTTATTCTTGGGCATTGTTACTTTTGGTCTTTTATGAGTCTTCTCCTTTCTAATATCAGTTGTAATGTCATCCTCAGTAATGAAAACATATTCTTTAGTGTCAGTTTCAACTTCCTCATCTTCAAAAGTAACATGTCTATCTTTGCTAGATTTATCCACTAAAGGCATTTTTTTTAATCCCTTGGATGTAGTTTTGTAGCATCATGAATTACTACATTTTTATTATTTTTCATATATTCTTTTGACACTGAGTAGAAACTGTTGACAACTTTCATAATATCATACTCTATGAAATGAATGCCTCCCAACATAATTGAACAACTCTCAATAAAATTCTGCCAAACAAAATATCATATGTCAATAAAAACAAAGTTTTAAAAATATAATGAGACAGTTACAAGAACGCAAAACACAAATATAAATAACAATACTTACAATATTTTGTTTCATCTCATTTACGATTTGTTTACCAACTTTGTAGATACCTCTCTCATGTCATACAATGAATATGATAATTGGTATTTAATCCTTTCATGTGACTTGGGCAGTTTTGTAATATGTAAACAACTTCATTGTCCGGTACTGAACACATGTCTATGACCTTTCCCAGCACGTCATAAATTCCATTATCGTTAGGTATATAAACATATAGATATATCTGCACATCTTGGCTTTCTCTTTCTTTCACATACCATACATGTGTTGGAAGTTTCACTTCTCTTTATTTCTTCTAGTATGAAATCATCTTCTTATCGTTTGAGGCACTTGAAAGATTTGTAGCTATCAGCTCAGGTTTGGTTCATTCAACAGTGTTTTTTTAAGATCCACCTTTAACAGTCTTTGGTCCAGAAAGATTCACAAAAATCTTGTTTGATGCCATTTTCCTAAAAATAAAGACACATAAATTAGTAAATTACAAAATAGTAATAACTTAAATTAACAAACAAAATGATAAATGATAATTATTTTGTAAAACATAACAATTTAAAAGAAAAAATAAGAAATTTAAAAAATATAGGGCCTTGCCGCCCCACCCTGGAAATCAGCCCGGCCACCAGGCTGGGATTGGGCCCAACCCCCGTACCCCACCTTGGGGACCCACAATTACCCCCTCCGCACCCCAGCCACCCCCACCACCGCCACCCAACCCAACCCTAGGCGGCGACCAGGCCTCTGCCCACCGGGCCTGCAGGGTGGCAAGGCCAATTCTGAGAATTGGTTGGAATCAGCCCACTGAGGTACACCCGAGTGGACCACAGGGTTGGCCGCCAACCTCCACCCCACCCCAGCGGCCTAATGGCCCGCCACCCCAGTAGACTGTTAGGCCATCGGGTTGGGGCAAGGGGACTGGCAGCCCAACGGCCCACCGCCCTGTCCGGCCATTAGGCCACTTGGGTGAGGCAAGGGGGCAAGTGCCATCCCCCCTACACTAGCCCCACCACCCCATCATGGCAGCCCAATGACCAGCTACCCTGGCTAGTCGTTGGGCCACCAGTGTGGGGCGAGGTGCTGGGCAGCTAGCCCCCCCACCCCTCACTCACGGTCTTGTTGGGCTACCAGGAGCATGATCAACCCCACCACACCCACTGCGGACGTAGTGGATAAATCTGTCTCACAAAAATTTTTAACCTCTAAAAAAAAAAAATCATTAAACTTATTTAATTTTAAAATTTTCACAGCAGAAAAAGTTAACTAACCTTTCAAATGCGATAATCCTCCATTGAACATGTTATTGATAGCAATGTAGCCGCTCCACAAATTCTCTCCAAGTCTTTTAAAGAACCTCAAAAAACTTTGATGTGATGTGAGGAATAGTGATAATGAAATTTATTATAAAGGGAAAATTACAAAATTGTTTTACCGTACGATTAATGTGGGATTAATTTGTTTTAGAAGGTATAATAAAAATTAAAAAAAACATTCAATTGTTTAGTAAATATTATAATAGTTTAAGTAATAAAGTAAATTTTAATAAAATATTTAGTTTAAAAAATTTTAATTTTAAAGATTTATTTCATAAAAAAAGAAAAAAATAAAAATAAATAATTAGTTAAAATTTTTCAATAACTTGTAGAAGAAAATAATGGAGGGAAATACATGAAATGAAATTTTTGGAGCGAAAATTTTTGGAGGGAAATTTTCATTCTTTAACCTATATATTGTCATTAGGAGAGTCTACATTTGTATCATTCAAACTCTTCTATTTGAAAGGCATGAATTCTTCTGATAGTGAAGTTTCGCTTTGTGAAGCATCAACATCTTCTTTACGTAACAACTCTATTCATATTGATGAATATAATGGAAATTATTCCACTATGAATAGTGAGTCAATTCCTCCACTTAGCCCTAATCCTAAGGACTATGAGAGTAGCACTGATGAAAGGCTGGATGAATATTTTCAAATAAATAAAGAGACACGGTTTCCACTTAGTGCTAATCCTATGGATTATGAGAGTAATGGTGATAAAGAGTATGATGAAGAATTTCAAAATAATGGAGTGTCACGATGTCCACTTAGTCCTAATCCTATGGACTATGAGAGAAATAGTGATGAAGAGCATAATGATGAATTTCAAAAGAATGGAGTGTCACAGTGTCCACCTAGTCATAATCCTATGGAATATGAGAGAAACAGTGATGAAGAGCATGATGAAGAATTTCAAAAGAATGGAGTGTCACGATGTCCACTTATTCCTAATCCTATGGACTATGAGAGAAACAGTGATGAAGAGCGTGATTAAGAATTTCAACTGAATGGAGTGTCACAGTGTCCACTTAGTCTTAATCCTATGGACTATGAAAGAAACCGTGATGAAGAACATGATGAAGAACTTCAAAAGAATGAAGTGTCACGGTGTCCACTTAGTCCTAATCTGATGGACTATGAGAGCAGCAGTGGTGAAGAGCATGATGAAGAATTTCAAATGAATAGAGTGTCATAGTGTCCACTTCATCCTAATCCTATGGACTATGAAAGCAGCAATTATGAATAATTTCAAATGAATAGAGTGTCATGGTGTCCATTTAGTGCTAATCCTATGGACTATGAAAGCAGTAGTGATGAAGAAGAAGATGAATATTTTGAAATAAATAAAGAGTCATAGTTTCCACTTAGTCCTAATCCTAAGGAATATGAGAGCAATAGTGGCGAAGGATAGGATGAAGCACTTAGTCCTAATCCTAAGGACTATGAGAGTAGCAGTGACAAAGAACAGGATATAGAAATTTTAGTAAGTAAACAATCACATCTTCCACATAGTCCTAATTCTATGCACTATGAGAGTAACACTGACAATGCACATGAGGAAGAATATCTAATAAACATCGAATCAAATTTTCCATTTAGTCCTAATTCTAAGGAATATGATAGTAGCACTGAAGAATGGGAAGATGAAGAATATCCTCCAAGTCAGTGTTTCAAAAGCACAGCTGGTCATAGTGAGGATAACATTCCTCAGAATGATGATGAAAATGATTATACAAATGATGATCCAATGATGGAGATGCTACGAGGAAATATTGTATCGAGGAGTAGGAGCATACCTTTTCGTATCAATCTAAGATGTTCTAGTTATACAAGGGGTAGAGAAGAATATCTAACGAGAAGAAGTTCTATCAGTGCTCTCATTTCAAGTGAATGTTGGCAAAAAGATTACTTGAAACATATGGATTTCAAATTTGCATTAGAGGAAAGGAAGAGATATTTGTCAATGAATTAAAGCATGCAAAATTCATATTAAGTTGGGTGCATGTAATGTGCATTGTCAGGATATGATTATCATATTTGGTCTTTATTTATCTATAGAAATGTTTTAAAAATGTTTCATTCAATGGGTAATTCTTACCTCTCAAGAATCCAAGAAAATTTGGAAAAGGATCCCACATTTTATTCAGAAGTACATCATAAACAACAATTTGAGCCATTATCAAATATTGCAATGTCATGGATGAAAGATTCTTTTCAAAGCATGGAGAGTGTATACCAAATAGAGAGACAATATATATTCCAAATAATTTTTCAAGATGATAAATCTACAACATGTACAAAGAATATGCAGAAGGTTTTGAGGGACATGGTTGGTTTATTACATAGCAATATTTTGTGAAGGTATGGAAGAAAGAATTCAATAATGTCCATATTCCTAAGAACACAAGGATGGGGATTTGCAGTGCATGTGCTTCTCTTAAATAAAAAAAGGGATAAATGTGAAGGGTCAAAAAGACGTAAAAATTCACAACTTTAACTTTTAAAATTGTATGGTTATCAACTATGAAAACGTATTTCTTAATGACTTTCTTTTATGTTGTGTAGATTCCATTGTCAAAGAACTTCAAGAGCATCGCAAACAACAAACAAGTGAAAGGAAAAGGTTGCACAAGCATTGAAAGAAGTGTTATGATAATCTAAATAAATCTTTGGGTTTGATAATTGATGGTATGGACCAGAAGAAAACACTTTTACCACAATTTGTTCGCACACTCAAAAATTTACAGGAGGAAAATTTTATTTATTATCACTTGGTTAGTTGTATGTCCTTCAATGGGAAAATGTTGCCAAGGGTGTATTCATAGCTCCAAATATATGTAATGATGCAAATGTAACAATAACCATAATTCATGGTATGCTTTTTCATTGGTCTGGCAGTATTCTTGAAGTTTTGTATCTATAATTGGACAACACTTTTTGGGAAAACAAAAATCAAGTTGTTTTTGGATATCTAAACATGCTTTTTGAATTGAGATTTTTTCAAAAGGTAAAGGTTGGTTTCCTTCTTGTTGGGCACACTCATGTCCATATTGATCAGATGTTCAGTCGTTTTTCAGTCACATTGAGGAAGGATGTTGGAAGCTTGTCATCATTAATTGAATGTATTAAGAATTCATACATGCTAGAGCCTACTTTTGATGTGCTGGAAGAAAATTTTGACATGCGAAGGTTTATTATGGGATCGCATGCTAAGGATAAATGCATTGAACAACTTAATGCCATTAGCTTCCAACATCAATTTCGTATCAAAAAAATTGATGGGAAAACACTAATATGGGGCAAGAAATATTCAACTACTGCAAAATGGGCACCGTCATCAGGTTTGGAATTTTCGAAGCTCATTCCATATCATCCAATATTTGCATAAAAAATGTTGTTATTACAATTAGTTGGTGAAGTTCGTAATGCATGCAAACTGAATAGAGAAATAAATTATTCTGTTTGCCTAGAAGAAGTTAAAAAATGTATTAGATATACTTGAGTACTTTGACATTGCTGATACAATTTGGTGGGAGTCATTTTTCAATAATCAAAGTGATATCATTTCAAGAACAACAAATGAGGATATACCTTTGAAAAACCCATTTATTTGGCCACAAAATGTGTCAAATGAACATGAGGAAAGAAACATTGTTGAACAGCAACAATCTCAAGGTATTATTAATTCTTCACAGGCAGACGAAAGAGAGATTTATATTGGTTCTAGAAGATCTCGTGCACAGCGTGAAGCCATGGAAGACCTTTACAGGGGTATAGAATAGGCTATTAAAGAGGGTTGCATGATCACAGTGCTAACAGATGGAGATCCCAATGGCTATCCATTCTCGGTTTCTAAGGTTATAAAGTTCTTTACGGAAACTGAAGATGTTACAGGTGTTGAAGTACATTGGTATGCCACAAATACACATCCATTCAATGGTGTGTATAAGCTAGAGATGGGAGTTGATAAAAAAATTTGCAGAAAGAGAAAAATAAAGGGTACAAATATAAATCATCACTACACAAACCTCCTAAAATTGGAGGATGTCAACATACTTGTTTATGACTTCAATTTAACTAAGAGAGGAACTCTTCATTTTAGGATGATAGAGATTCTAAAAAGGTTGTTACCAGAAGGAACAATGTTGAGATGGGAGTCTACCAAAACCAGTCGTAGATCCAGAAGAATTTTGAAACCCGAAATGGTGGGCATGCATGTGGAATCAGATGGGGCACTAGTTGATGAAAGAGAAGAATATGGAACATCTTCATCTTCATCCAGTCATCCATTTGAATATGTGAATTCTGATGGCGTGCAAGAAAATATGAGTGATTTTGAACAACTGTCTAAGACAGTTTATATAACTGATGTTTGCATCGTATCTTGAAATACAAATTTTGATTTCCATATGGTTTTAAATCAAACGTTATGAGTCATTTTTATGTTGTTGGATTATATGTTTTAATTATGATGATTTTTATTGTTTAGAATATCTACATGCAAAAATAAATTTGAGATATATAGTATGCTTCATTCAATCTACAAATAATGATATTTTGATTAATTTAGTCATGTAATTTGTTCATAATGTCATGGTTTTCTAATTTTATGTTTGATCATTTTCCCATTTTTTTGTATCTTTAATGTTATGGTTGAAAACAATTAGAATTTTAGCAATCATTAGTGTAATGTTATTATATGTTTAACAACATGGATGAAAACTAATAGAATTTTAATGTGTTTTAGATCCCATAATTTTATCTTTATCGTCATTACTAAAACATGTTGAATTTATACTTAAGAAAGAAAAATGTTATTCTACCAAAAACATTAGTGTGTTTTTTTGGTCAAAAACATCTGTTTTTTTGCACATAAAAATTCATTTTTATTGGCATTTTTTAAAAATGTTGAAAATTGACCCTAAAAAAACCATCGTTCTAGTATCAACACTTTTCGTTTTCAGGGTGTTTTTTGAACAATTTTTGCACGAAAATTTTGTTTTCACTACAATTTTTAAAACATGTTCAAAATTGAGCCTAAAAAACACCATCATTCCAATATACACACTTTTCATTTTTAGCACTATTTTTGATGTTTTTTCAAGGTTTTTTGGTGAGAGTTCCCATTTTGAGTTGATACTTCCCATTTCAAAGTTTACATTGTTCTCAGCATTTACATTTCTAAATCAGAATTCAAAAGACTATTTTTCTACCATTTCAACATGAGATAGCTAGTGCATGCATACATCAGTCATAGAGTGAAAGGATAACACCCAATGTCCACTTAGTCCAAATAGCTAGATGATAGAATGCAAGGTTAGATTAGTTCTTTTCTGCAAGTAATGTGTGTCATTTCTTAGCTAGATTATTTCATGGCATTTCATAACAGTTTCCATTCAACACTTTCATTTCCTAAATAGGAAATAATTTACTTTCTTTCATTAAATATTAGTTGTACATTAATTGTCAGTAGTCAGAATCCTTCTAGTCAATAGAAGACTGGTTTGACAACCCTAGTGGTCTATCACCCTAGTTGAAAAGTGACAAGAGTGGACTATTGCATCTATTGTGCATATAGCATTGTCACCTCCATGTTTGTACAAAACCCTGGGTTGATAAAGTAAAGTTGGTAGACCTAGGAATTGCAACATCCTTACTGCAATACTGAGGTTCATCACCTTTTGGCATTGTTGTAGCGGAGGTGTCTAGGTATATGTAATTTCTTCTCTCCTTTCTATTTGACATTCAGTAAATAGTTGCTATTTCTACTATATTTCTATTTTGCATTCAACAGATAGTTGCAATTTCTGATTTTTTTTCTATTTTGCAAGTATTTATGAAAAGACATAAGAAAAAAAAATTCATGCCTCGTAGGAGTAGAGACAATTTAGGAAAAAAAATTCCAAATACCCCCACATGATTAGAAAACCAACCTACCCTCTTATGCGATGGCTATTAGCTTCCCTCTCTGACTACAGGCAAGTTGGAGGACCCATTAGGTGAGCCACAAGAGATCTTTGAAGAACCTATTGAGTTAGAAGAAGAAGAAACCATTCCACACACTTACAAAATGGCTGTAATGAAGTTTCTTTCCCCATTAGGGAAACCAATGGAGATGCTAGGATGAAAAGCATAAGCCCCTATGCCCTTCCTCACTTCCATGGCTTAACCTCAAAAGACCCTGATACCATTTTGTTTGAGTTTTCTATCATATACAGAACCTATGGCTATACCTCTGATGACCAGAAGTTGAAATTGTTCCCATCCACCCTTAAGGATGCAACCCTGCACTAGTTCATGGGTTTACCTGGGGACAACATCACTACCTGGGCTCAGGTGCACCAATCCTTCAATGAAAAGTATAGGGACTACTATAGGTCTTAGGATACCAAAGAAGAAATCTTCATAATTACCTTGGGACATGATGAATCCTTGGAAGATTATTACGAAACATTCCAACTCAACTAAAAAAGTGCCATATGTAGCATTGATCTTGAATCACTCAAGTTAGGCTTTCTTAGAGGGATCGGGGAAGATATCCAAGAAACCCTAAACATGTTGTCTAGAGGGGGCATCTACCAACTATTTTATGATGATATCAAGATAGTTTTCAAAAATCATTCTAGGGTAGCCAAAAGTAAGGGTAGGGCTAATCAAGCTTTGGCAAATTCATCCTCTTCCAACACATCCATCAAAAGTGAAATTTGGAATATGTTGGAGGAATTTAAGAGTGAAATGTTTCATACCCTTGTTCTACAAATGGACAGCATGCAGATCAAGAGGAAGCAGGAGGAAGAAAGAAGAGCCTTAGTTGTCTTTTTCCCTAGATACACCAAGAGGCAGCCTAGAAATTAATTTCCATTTAATTTTATAGGGATCTTCTCGGTCTGTGAGGAAAACCGCTCCATAGACAAGTGCCCTTCTCTGCCTGGATTGAAAGTTGTGCATCAATGAACTAAAGGTGTGACTCAACAAATCTACTATATCAACCAAAGGATAACTCAAGGACGTCAACCATACTAGTAGGGCATGCAAGGGCATCCTATTCATATTAAAACCCCAATCAGAATGCATCCATTCCCCCTTGGTGTCCTCTTGCTCATCCTTCATGGTCCACAACTTCTCCCTGGTCTTATGCACCTCAATACCATTCCCAACCTACCAATCAATCATTTAAGCCATATGCTCCCCCACAACCTTAGTGCAATACCCCATCACACAGGTGGAGGCACACATTCAACCAATCTCAAGCCTTACTTCCTCCACCTCCATCTCATCCATAGCTCCTTCACCCTGCTCCACCTAAGAACTCTCAGATTCCTACTTAGCCAAATCCAAACCCGAACAACAAGTAGAAACAACAAGTCTATAGTGGAGAGACATCTTACCATGCATATGCTATGGAAATTCAAGAAATCAACCTCAGGTCTGGAAGAGTGCTTCCAAATAACCAACCTCCATCTCTACTTGAGGATATTGAAGAGTAAAAGGAAGAGAGTTTTCCTCAAACCAATCCACCTCCTTTTCCTGAGAGACTAATCCATCATAGCCAGAACACCTGAGAAGAGATTGAACTTCTGTGTGAATTGAAAAACTTGTGAGTTAACATCCCAATCCTCTAAGATATTGAGGATTTCCCCATCTACAACAAGTTAATCAAGGATAAATTATTCAAACATCTTGGGATGAGAAAGAAAGGCACCCATATAATTAATGTCATTAGAAAACTATCTGACTTAGTGTTGGGGAGACTGATTTGCTCGAAGTATCTAGACCCTGGAAGTCTTGTGGTAGATGTGCACATTGATGGAATCATTGTCCCCCATACCTTGATTGATCTTAGGGCTTCTATCAATGTGATGACTCGGGAGACCATGCTTAAACTGAATCTCCAAGGATCATTAAGGAAGACCACAACAATCTTGCAACTTCCAGACAGATCCACAATAGCTCCTGAGGGAGTTGTTGAGGATGTGATGGTCTCCATGATTCCTAGGATTACCCTGTTGACTTCTTAGTTCTCCAACCTAATACCAAATTCAATGGCTATCCTCTCATCCTTGGAAGGCCATGGCTAGCCACTGTTGATGCTTACATAAGCTGCAGGGTCAAGAATATGACCATTAAAAATGGGATTTTGTCCAAACAATTGATCTTGTACCCTCTTGCTCAACCATCAATAGAGCATGAATTACCCTTATGGTTATAAGAGGAGGAGGAAGATGAAGTATACCATGCCACATCCTAGCCAATATGTACCCTATATTCTATTATAGGAGGCGGGAAACCTGATGAAGACAACCTGATTGATCAAATCCTCTATAATCAATCCCCCAACACCATGTCTCTTGATGAGTTAGTAAAAAAATATGAAGATAACCCTTGGAATGATTTTTTCCTGGCTAACTCAAGTCCTACTCATGTCAAAATGATAGAATTTGGTCTTGCTAAAACATTGAAAATCAACCCATCTCCCTCTCTCTACACATCAGGAAATGAAGTTATGTTACATGCTAAGAGAGCACCTGGATGCCTTTTCCTAGAGTTATAAGGAAATGAAGGGAGTGCACCCTTCATTGTGTACTCACCACATTTACATCAAGGAAGGCCACAAGCCAGTGCACCAACCTCAGAGCAGAATGAACCTGTTCAAAATAGCAACAAGAAATGATAAAAATAGAATCTAGAATATTCCAATTTTAATTTGTCCTTGAATTAAAATTGTGAATTAAAATTGAATTTAGTCTCACCAGCTGCTTGGAATTAATTCATTCATTCATTATGGATTAATTAGTTGGAGAAATTCAAGTTAGAAGTCTTTCTGAAGTCATGCAAGAGTTATCCCTTAAATTAAGGAGATTATCCCTTATTTAAGGAGATAAGATTGAGTTATATTTGAGTTGTAATTAGTTAGCTCAGTTTACTGAGTTAAGTCCAGTTAAATTTGTTCCAAACTTTTTGAGGAACTATTTGTGAGTTGTTAGTCAGTTGATGCATGCATGCACTCAACCAGTGTACTCAAGATAATTGAAGATTCCCTCTTCAGAAACTCATTCATGTCTATTCAGAGAAAGACCCAGTTGAGCTAAATGTCAAGGATAGGTTATTATCAGTTGCATGTGTTTTCCTATAAAGGAAACTCATCCATGCAGTCAAGGGGAGGTTCCTTGAGGATTGTGTAGTTTTGAAAGTGTGTTAGAGAAGTGTGTGAGAGCAGTGTTACACTGGGTGAAGGAGATCATCCCAGAGGTAACTGCGCAAGGAAATAGGAGCTTGGAGGGTAGAGGAGAAGGCTTGTGAGAAGCTTTGTTTGCCTATGAGCATCCAGGGAGATTGTATTGAGAGCTTGCTAGCTATGAGAGCTAAGGCTTTGTATAATTTTGATGTATTTCCACCTTGTATGATAATAAAGATAGTGGGGTTTTTAGCTGAGGCTTTCCCCTAAGGATTTTATGTGTTTCATGTGTATTGATTCTTATTCTTATGGTTATATGTGTTCATCTCTGATTCAGCTCGATCATTAAGCTTCCACAAGTTTGCTGGTAGAAGTAGATTATAATATTTTTCTTTGGTATATTGCATTATCGAGTTAATCTACAGTCAGATTTTCTACATAGATATCAGAGGTAGATTTGTAGAGAATTTGCAGGAAATTCTACAATACCCAACTCTCAAAGACATAGTTAAAAAAGAACTACAAAAGTTGTTGGATGCAGGGTTCGTTTACCCCATCTCAAATACCGAGTGGGTGTCTCCTCTAGTTCTGGTCCCAAAGAAGAATGGAAAATGGAGGATCTGTGTGGACTACAGAGAGTTAAACAAAGCCACTAAATAGGGCCATTTCCCTCCACCTTTCATTGATCAAGTCTTGGATGGTCATGCAGGAAAGAAGATCTTCTCTTTCCTAGATGGATTAAGTGGTTATAATCAGATTTAGATCAGCCTAGAGGACCAAGATAAAACCACCTTCACTTTTCCTTGGGGTAACTTTGCTTATAGGGTCCTACCTTTTGGATTATGAAATGCCCCTTCCACTTTTCAAAGGGAATTCTTGAGCATCTTTGCTGAGTTATCCATGACTCTGTAGAAATCTATATGGATGACTTGACTCCCTATGGGGGTGACTTCCCAAAGGCTCTCTCCAACTTGGGGAAAGTACTCAAGAAATGCATTGAAATGAACCTATCCCTTCAACCTAAGAAGTGTGAGTTCTTGATGAATGCAGGGACTATTCTTAGTCACTCAATATCCCAAGACGGACTACAAGTGGACCCAAATAAAATTTCTAATCATAAAGAGTGTCCCTACTCCTTAGAAGTAGAGGGATTCTAGAAGTTTCTTGGGCTTAGATGGATACTATAGGATATTCATAAAGGACTTCAACAAAGTAGGCTCACCATTGGTGACTACTGCACTCATACCCTGAGGCCCAAATTGGGCCCTTCCTTTCCACATCCATGTTGATGTCTCTGACAAAGATATAGGAGCAACTCTAGGCCATATAGATGACAAGTTTCCTTATGACATTTACTTCATTAGCAAAAATTTGCCCAAGGCTGAATTTAGCTATACTGTGACTAAAAAATAGATCATATTTGTTGTCCATTGCTTGAACAAATTTAGACACTACATCACTAGTTACCGGACCTTTGTACATATTAACCATGCTGCTATCAAATATTTGATCAAAAAGTATAATGTGAATGCCATAATTATTATATGGTTGCTTTTATTAGAATAGTTTGATATAACTATCATTGGTAAGTCTGGTAGAGAAAATGTAGTTGCAGATTTTTTGTCTAGAAATGATTTTTCTGTAGATGAGGAAGGAAAGGTTGATTATTAGCTGCCAGATGAGCATTTATTTTCTATTTCAGTTCTCTCTCCATGGTTTGATAACATAGGAAACTGCCTAGTGGTTTCATAGTTCCCTCCAAATCTATCCTCCAAGGGAAAAATCTGAATTGTAAGAAAGAGCACCCCATTCACTTGGATTGGGGGAAATCTCTTCAAGCTAGGCCCAGATCAAATTTTGAGGAGATGTTCGAAGGATGAGGAAGTATTTGACATCCTTCTAGCCTGTCATGGTGGGCCTTATGGAGGTCACTTTTCATCCAAGAGGACAACCTTCAAGGTACTGCAAGCTGGCTACTACTGGCCCACTCTCCACTAAGATGTATGAAGATGCACCATTTGATGTGATCAGTGTTAGAGAATGGCCAAACATACTCCCAGGGATGAAATTCATTTGCAAACTCAGGTGACTCTAGAGCCATTTGACAAGTGGGGCATGGGTTTCATTACGCCCATTGATCCACCATCAAGGAAGAAAAAGTACATAATTGTATGCATTGATTATTTGACAAAGTGGGTTGAGACCAAGGCTATCAAGGTAGCAACAAAAGATAAGGTGGATGAGTTCTTAAGGGAGAATGTATTTTACAAGTTTAGGTACCTTAGAGAACTAAGCATTGATCAAGGAGCTCAATTCACATCACCCTTGATTGATATTTTGTTGATGGAACATAAGATAAAACATAGGAAGTCAATTGCTTATCATCCTCAAGCCAATGGACAAGTAGAGGTTAGTAACAGAGCACTAAAAAGCATCCTTACCAAGGTTTTGAGAAACAATAGAAAATATTGTGTTGAAAAACTAGTGTAGGCCACTTAGGCCTATAATACAACCTGGAAGACAACTACTGACTTCACCCCTTATGACTTGGTCTATGGAAAGAAGGCTCTACTCTCCATTGAGTTTGAGTACAACACTTTGAGAATAGCAGCATAGTTGGATTTGGATGTTACAAAGGCATATCAGAAGAGCCTACTCCAGCTCAATGGTTTGGATGAATTCAGGATGCACGCCCTCCTACACATTGAAGTTATTCAAGTATAGATAAAGGTTTGGCATGACAAAAATATCAAGGACAAAGTTTTCAAGAGGAGATTGGGCTCTTCTATATGACTCTAGGTTCAAGGAATTCAAAGGCAAATTGATGACCAAGTGGTTAGGTACATATATGATATAAATGTTCCATGACAATGGGGTTGTGTAGATCAAGACCATTGATGAAGAAGTTATCCCCTTTCTTGTGAATGGGTATAGATTGAAAGTATATAAAAGACATCTTTCAAGGGAGGAGGTAATCCCTACCACCAATAAGGAAGTGAATGTGATTGGAATTGTCTCCACTTCCATCTCACCCAATTCCTGAAGACTATTTTTATTTTTGAAAAAATAAAAAAGAAAAAACAATAAGGAACCTAGGTGAACCTCTATGAGGCGCCTAAGGCCAACACTTGGGTTGAAAACCTCCTTGAGGTAGCCTGGGAGTGAAAAAAGGAAAATAAAAAGGCCCCTAGGTGAAAAATTCCCTTAAGGCACCTAGGGAAGACATACAGGTTGAAAATCTCCTTTGTGGTGACCTGTGTGTCTTTAAAAAGAAAAAACAAAAACAAAAATTCCATGGAAGGGACCTCAAACCTACCCAATAATAAAATTCTATGATTTTGTATTTTTTTAAACATAACAAAGGACTCAGAGTTCTAGGGACAACAACCCAATAATCACCTCAATTCTTCCTCCATCAAATTCATCTCATGCATACCTACCATGTCCCCATCATCCATTTCCACTTTCAAGCATCAAAAACCAATTTTTGAGTTGTTTTCTAGCTTTCTACAGGATGTCTTGCAGTCACTACAGGATGCATGGCTATTGTTGCAAAGTTTTATTACTCTTTGTTATATAGGATCTACAACTGTGGACAAAAGTGCCTTCCCTAGGCCTAGTGGATTGACCTATAAGAGCATAAAGCAAAGTCCACAATGTATTCCTTAAAGTAATTGAATGATGGGATGAGGCCTACCTTGAATTTGTCACAAGCTTTGCTCCTTCCTTGACTCGTAGACTCCAATCCTATCTCTGATCACTATAAAACAAGAAAAGCCAAAGATCTACAACATCTATATAGAATAATCCAATCACTTCATTCAATAGATCAACGTGGTATTTAAATACATGAAATCATAACACCATATATAGGAAAACAAGCTACTATTTGTATTAATAGAAATGGAGAGAGTTACAACCAAAAATAGGAGTTGATCTTGTAGAAGAGCTCCCCATTTTGACTTGTCCTTTCCTTGCCACAAAATATGCCTCTATGACACCCTAATGCATGGAATAATGAATCTCAAATAAATAACATGAGGGTAGAATCAATCTCCAAAATCCAACCCCTTTCCCAGGGATGGTTACAAATATATAGATGTGGGAGGTAGTTCATGAATTGTTATCCATTTTTCATTATAGGCTTGAGATCCAAAAGTGATGGGAGGATGAGATCTTAAGGGATAAGATGGTGACTTCTCCAAAGTGGAATCAGATAGGATTCAAATGTTTATCCAAGGTAAATGGTTGAAACAACATCAAGAAGCTTCTAGAAGAGGCTTTAGGATTATTTATATTTTTCTCGAATTTCTAGAATCAACACACCCACAAGACTGAGCAACCTGTTGGTGATTAGCACAGGTGAAGAGAGGGTCAACCCGGTAGTTAACATTGGTCCCTAAAGGGCTAGGGTTTGTTGGGCCTTAAAATCTTGGGAATTCAGTATTTAAGAGCATAAACTCAGGGATTCATCAGAGTCATGCTTAGGTTTGAGTAAGAATGATGACAATATGTTGAAGTATGTGAATTGATCACATTTGATGGCCCATTGACCAAATGTGAAAAAATTTCCTATAACAAATTTCCCACTAAAGAAAAAAGTCATAAATGGGAACTGATGACTAAAGTTATTTACCTTGTGACAAGTTAGGATCAAGAACAACTGCTAAGAGCATCATCTGTTACAATACATTTACATCATGACATATTTGCTGAGGGAGGCATACCCATGCTTGGCACATAAGCTAAAATTACATGTACACTGAACAAAATACATGGCCATGGATAATTAATGGTGGACCCATGATTGGATTACTATCTATATGATCATAGACATCATACATTGTGATCTTGTATTACTCTTGAATCATAACCCAGATGGATGAAACTAGATCCATGGCCTTCTATCTCGTTCACATGACCAACTAATGTATGATTCTAACCATGTGAATCAATGAGCTAAAGTCGAACATGGTAGACACCATCTGATTATCGGTCAATGATGCAAGCCATTAACATACGCAAAAGAAACCACCGATGATGTTAATGGTTCTCAAGGTACTCTAGTACAATCTATATGGTGTGAATGAATGAGTTGAAGTTGAACACCACACATAATATTTTGGTCGAAGGCCAATGATGTAAACCTATTGCAGAGAGCGACAGAACTTTCTATTGATGTATGCAAGCACCAAGGTACCAAAGGGGTGTTTCTAATTCAACTTCCTAGATAATGAGCTAATGTCAATATGAAGCGACCCATCGCAAGAGGGCCTTGATATATCCCCCATCAATGACACGAAACAGGTATAATCATTTGAGACAAAATTAGTAGAGTGGTGATGATATGGAACTGGATCAAGAATGACAAACATGGAATGAAGACTTAAGAGTATTGTAGTAGATATTCACTGAATGATTTCTCTTGAGAACAACGATGACAATGAAATGAAGTTGGAAACCTTGACCCAAAACCAAAATGCATGCTTTGAAAAGGTATGGTAAAACAAAATACAAGAATATTCCCAACCGAACAACCATGGAGATGAAGTGGAAGAGTGTCATGTTCAAAAGTGACTCACTGCCATTAACAAGTGGAGTATCCAATTTTCCATATTTCCCCAACCATTATTGGTTAGCACCTCTTTATTTTTGACAAGATTGGGGAGGATAACATATGCTTGATCTGGAAGTTCATTCTTTGGATAAATCCCTCTGAGAATATTTAACAAGCCGAGAGAAGGAGTGGTTTTCTCCCATCAAGATTGACAAGTTCATCACTATTTGATGTTTTTACGAGTCTAATGAAGGTATAACTCAACATATCTTTCATGTTTAAAGAGTTTGAAAAAGAGGCAAAAAAGGAAACTCCAAAGGTTCCTTTTTGTAGATAGTCTCTTGAGTCTGAAAAGGCATAAAACAATACTCAGGAGAACCTCTTACCCATTTTCGACTAAGGTATTCCTTTTACGTAAGTGGTCTATCTGAGTACTGAAAAGTGTTAAACTTATATTGAGTAGATGTATTTTCATTTACTTTAACGAGTTTGAAAAGACAAGTGCTCAAAAATATTTTCATATTTTGGGAGTCTAAAAAGAGAAAAAATATGACTCCAAGGGGGTTCCTTTTTCATAATTTTATAGAACCCGAAAAAGTGATAAATTTTTACACTTAGTCAAAATGATCTTATTCATTAAAAACACCATAGAATTAATTAAACATTTGTCGACCTACTCAAAAAACCATCAAATGGATTAAAAGGACATGTTTTATGATAAAATTGAACTGTAAATAGGTCAAAACATCAAATAAAATAATTAAGAAATGACCATAAATATTTAAAATGACAATTCATTTTTACCATTTGATATTGGAACTCTGGGTGAATTTTACCCTTGACCTTTTGCAGTTGATTGTGGTCAATCTGGAGGATCATTTCAGGCATTGTCACTTCGAGCTAAGACCTTTCTCTTTATTTTCATGGTCGCAATTTATTGTTTCATGCACATTTTTTAGTTTTTTGGAGGCCCTAGGGCACAAATATTGCGACCCTCGATCAATACACCTCCAGAAGGTTGAAAGGAGTGTTGATCCTAGAGACTTAACACTGGAGGGGGCACTATAACGCACTTTCCTCCCTTAGGGGGTTGCACTGGGCGTAAAACCCAAATTTGTACCACTAATTTCTCTCAAAATTTGTTAAGTTTTTTGCATGAAATCAATCCTAATGAGTTTCTTTGTGATGTTTCAGGACTTGATTGCTACAAAATGTCTCTGATATGGTAATAAAGAGAACATGGAGAACAATATATCAATGCATCAAATGATCCTGCTACCATCTAGGCACTAAGGAATTTTGGATTGCTAAATTTCTTCTGGCTTATGAGGAATCAAATGGAATTACTTGAAGATCTTATTCATACATGGGATGTTCAAGCATATGCATTCAAGATAGGAGCACATTTTCTCGAGATAAAGGTAGAAGACATATATTTCTTAACACATCTATCTTGGTGAGGTGCCCCAATCTCTTTCAAAGGCACGAGAAAGGGAGGAGAAACAATCAAGGATTATGTCGCCACTCATTGCAGAGCTTGAGCCTAGCTCACCAAGGATGGGAAAATCAAGATAAAATGTGTGACCCAATTGCATCTAAGAACGATCCTGTTCATTATCACTAGACTGGAAGGTAGACCTACATTGTATGTCGCCATAAGGTCATGCATGCAGTATGCTCTACAATGTCTAGAGCCAACTGTCTTCAACTAGAGCAAGGGAGTGTTGGTCAACATGAAAGAACAAATGACTAAAGAAAAATATGGGAGACTAGAGAACCTTGGCTATCGATATTTCTTGCTCTCTTTTTCTCTAGATAAGATTAAATTACTATGGCCTCAGCATATCTTCTTGGGAAAAATATTGAGGGGGGGTGAATAAGTATTTTCAAATCAATAACTTTTTTATTTCATATTCAGATTTCTATAAACAACTTTACTGAAAGGAGCTTTTTTGTGTACGTGACTATTCTTAAGATAACTAGCATATATCCAGTAAACTTATGATTCAATTAGTTAATCATATCTTGGTCTTCAGCCAATGCATCCATACTTTATTAAACATTAAATAAATAGTAACCATGTGTTGTAAGAACAAAATAAACCATCCCATATGAGAAACACACATGAACACCATGATTTAAGGTGGAAACTAATCCAGGTGGATCTCCAGACACTAGTGGCATGGAAAAGGCTCAAAATTCAAAGAGGCAGAAATATGATGAACTTGACATCAAAATGAACTACTCATCGCCCTAATTCCAACAGTGTGAACAACACTCCAATCCAAGTCTGGATGAAGCAGATAGAGGCAATCAAAGTTGGGTTGAATTTTTGATGACTGGGTAGGATTAATGAAGGCACAATTTGGACTTTTTCTGGCGGATGGAATCTGCCCAACTCCACCCAGATTTTGGTCAAAATGTCACCTAGGTAAAACAACTCGTTCAATCAAAATCCAAATTTTCAAAAAGTGTGCGGTTGTTGTATGTATATATATATATATATATATATATATATATATATATATATATATATATATTATATATATATATATATATATATATATATAATATATATATATATATATATATAAAAGGGTGGCGAGTCACCAACCCTACCACCCCAACTCTTATCTGCACAACAATAAATATATATTGGTGGAGGGGCGGGCCATGACCCCGCCACCCCACAACCCAAACCATGGCTCAATATATAATGGGTGGTGGGTCGGCCCTTGGGGCACAGACCCAACCATGCCCAAAAAGGAACCAACCCCACCATCTATACTCATGCAAAACTTAATTGCAATGGCGCCATCGAATATGGAGTGGGCAAGCTGCCCAAAGCGGGCCCAGCTCGACCCTTGTTTAAAATTAAAATTTTGATGTATAAAAAAAGGAGGAGGTGGGGTTTGACCGTCCGACCTCCTCCATATTAACCAGATCTATAAAAAAAAGCACTACACCTATTAAATTAAGAAATCCACCACCTTTTTGTTATTTAAATGCAGTTCACCAGTGTGCCTAGCGGAGGAGGCAGTGCATGTAGTTCGAGGCAAATTTTTGCAAGAGGGTCAAATTTCCACTTTGCTAGATTTTGATTAATTTTATATGGTTTCAAAATTTCTTGACGCGATGAATGCAATGGCGATGTTTGTTTCTCCATCAGAGTTCTGTATTCTTTTGGCCATTTTGCAATATGGAGGTATAAAACTCCTTTTTTGTAACTAATGTTTGTACTCTTCTTTCTCATGCCACTTAATGAATGAAGGCCTCCCATTGATCAAGCAGGGCTCGAAGATGTAGTCCAAGTCAAATGAACTCCATTATTAAGTCTTGTTGTCTTCTTTCATGCTTTATGTGTTTCTCCTCTTCTCTCATGTGCACATTAAATTTCTATGTTAAGCTACAATTTATGCATGTAATTCTTTAACACATCTATAAGTGAAAGATCTTGGATCAAGAAGGTATTTTTCGATGTGAATTGCATGTTTGTATTCTAACAAGAAACAGGCTCCGAAGAGGCAAAGGGAAGCTAAACTCTTTCGATCCCGAAGCGGGGTGTGCACATTGAAGGAGAAACATGGCAGATGAAGAGGCTCATCATGAAGACGAACACAATTTCCGAAAACCTTTTATCCAATGGTAGAGAATGTCGGTCAATTGCTTTCAAGGCTGGAGAAAGAAGAAGAAAGAAATCTAAAAGAACAAGATTCAGTGTATCAGAGAAGGTATTTTTAGATGTGAATTGCATGTTTGTATGCTAAAGAGAAACAGGCTCCGAAGAGGTGAAGGGAAACTAAAGTCTTTCAATCCCGAAGCAGGGCATGCACATCAAAGGAGAAACAAGGCAGATGAAGAGGCTCGTCATGAAGAGGAGAGAAGTTTCCATAAAACCTTCTATACAATGGCAAAGAATGTCAGTCAGTTGTGTTCAAGGTTGGAGAAAGCAGAAGAGAGAGATCTAGAAGAACAAGGTTTAGTGCATGGAAATGGTGGAGAAGCACCCCCTCCTTCTACTTCCACGAGTGAAATTTATTCTTCCTCTCATCACCATCATCATAGAAATTCAAGGGATGCATCTAAGAAACCTTTGTTTAAATTATATTTCAAATTTGATCTTCCCATGTTTAATGATGAAATTAATGCATAAAAGCTTAATAACTGGATTAGGCAAATTGAAATATACTGCAGGATTCAGCAGATCGAAGAGGACGAGGCAAAGATTCAACTTCCCTCTCTTCAGCTGAGTAGCACCACTCTCGTCTGGTGGGAGAACAGATTGCGAAGAAATAAGAGTGTGGGTAATCTTCTTTCCTCATGGCCTAGTTTCATTTCTGCATTAAAGGAACAATTTTATCCCTTCGGTTATAAACAAAAAGGCTTAATGGATTGGCAATAGTTAAGGCAAGGTAGAAGTCAGGATATTCAAAGCTTTACAGAGGAATTTAGAAAACAAGCACTTAATTTGGGCATTTCACTTGACTCACCTGAAGTAGTAACTAATTATATTGGATCATTACATAGTTACCTTAGACATTCATTATTATTGTCTGAACCAACTACTATTGACTCGGCTAGTGTAAAGGCCATCCATCTTGAGAACAGGGGAAAAAATGAAAGAGATGATCATTTCAAGAAACCACCTTTCAAACCTCCAAATGGAAAACCCAAAGTGAAAGGAAAAGGAAAGGATAAGAGGATGACATCAACCAAGAAAGATGAAGGAGAAAGACCTTTTTTCACTCACTGCAAAAAGGAAGGCCATGATGACGATCACTGTTGGAAATTGTACTCGGAAAAGAGATGAAAGAAGTGTGGAGGAAAAGGCAAGTAGAAGACAGTGGAAACTCTGTAGCGAGACCTTGGATCCAATTCCAGAGATGAAGCATTGATCACACTAGCAAGAACAGAAGGTACTCTTACACCTCATGTTAATTGTTAATTCTGAATCACATGAAGGCACTAGTTCAGTACATGAGTCTCTTCCCAATGAACGAAAGAGAATTGAGTTATTTCATATTAGAGTTATCATAAATCATACAAAAGTGGAAACTCTATTTGATATTGGATCCCAAGAAAACTTAATTTCAGAGTCCTTCGTAAAGAAGCTAGGCTTGGAAACCAAACCACATCCAAAACCTTACCCACTTGGATGGATACATGGTAAAGCAAAACTAAATTTAACTAAGCAGTGCAAGGTTAAATTTGTGATCACTTCTAAGTTAGTGGATGAGGTAAAACTTGATGTGATACCATTGAATATCTATGGCATGGTGTTAGGGAGTCCATATCTATATGATAGAAAGGAAAGCTTCTTCTGTCATGAAAACAAATGCCAAATCACAAAAGATGGGATAGAATATATCATAAGGGCTCATGAAACTAAAATCAATGCCAACCTTGTAAGTGCAGCACAAATGAAGAGGTTGGTGAATTATGGTTGTAAGGGGGAAAAATGCAGAATTATCCGATGTTTTCCAGGGTTGTGATCATGTGCATAAAAAGGAATTATGTGAATTAATTTCTAACTACAATGAGATCTTTCAGGAACCAAGGGGATTACCTCTGAAGAGGGAAATCCAACATGAGATCCATTTGCAGCATGACGCTCCTTTACCAAATATTGGCATGTACAGGATGTCGACCATTGAGATGGAGCAGATCAAAAAGTAGGTGCAGGAACTATTGAACCAAGGGGTCATCAGACTGAGCACTTCTCCATGCGGCTCATCGATTATCTTAGTGTCAAAGAAAGATGGGACATGGAGGATGTGCGTGGATTATTGAGCACTAAACAAAATCACGGTGAAATATCGTTACCCTCTTCCCGGCATTGATGACTTATTAGATCAGTTAAAGAATGCTATCTATTTCACCAAATTGGATTTGCGTAGTGGTTACCACCAGGTCTGAATTGCAAAGCACAATGTGTGGAAAACTACCTTCAAGGCCAAATAGGGGTTGTTCGAATGGATGGTGATGTCATTTGGACTTTGCAATGCTCCAGCCACTTTCATGAGGGTCATGAATGATCTCTTTAGGCCTTTCATTGATGAATGTGTTCTTGTATATCTAGATGATATTCTTATCTTTAGTAAAAGTTGGAATGAACATGTATGCCATGTGAAGAAAGTGCTTGATGTATTGAAAAAAGAAAAAATCTATGTAAAATTGTCAAAGTGTGAGTTTGGGAAAACCTCTTTGGTTTACATAGGTCATATTGTTGGTCATGGTTAGCTAAAAATTGATCCTTCTAAAGTTGAAGCAATTATAAATTGGCCTGAGCCTACTAGTGTAACTGAGTTTTGCAACTTTTTGGGTGTAGTACAGTATTGGAGGAGATTTATTACCAATTTCTCTATTACTGCAGCAACTTTACATGCATTGACAAGTGTAAGGGAAGTCTTTCAATGGGGAGGAAAGCAATAGAAGTCCTTCGAAGCATTGAAAGAAAATATCAGCACTGCACCAGGCTTGGCCTTACCAGATCTCCAACATCCATTTGAGATTGAGACAGATGCCAGCGGATATTCCATGGGAGTTGTACTGATGCAGCAAAAGAATCTGATATGTTACCATTCAGAGAATTTCTCTTAGTCTGTGATCAACTATCCCACTTATGACAAGGAGTTATATGCCTTGGTCGAGATTATGAAAAACTAGAAACACTACCTGATGGGCAATGAGACCATCATCCATATGAATCATTAGCCCTTACAGTGTCTTCAGTCACAAACCAAGTTGCAGCAATCTCATCATTTTGGGTGGATGGGTTTTCCTCAACAGTTTCATTTGGTAATAAAGTATAAGAATGGCACTAGCAACAAACTGGCCAATTTGCTATCTCGCCCTCCTATTTTTGCTTCTGTTATTTTGCATAATGCCTTGTTATCTTTTGAAAGTGATGTTGAACAATATGCTAATGATGATGAATTTAAGGATATTTATGCAAAACTAACCCATGGTTCACAGGTGGAAAACTATCACTTGCAAGGGAAACTGTTGTATCACCTTGGAAAATTGTGCATACCCATAGCAGAATGGGTACATGTAATTCGGGAGGCCCAAACCTCCCTTGTGTCTGGCCATTTTGGTGTTGAAGAAACTGTGTCATGTACAAAGATTTTGTTTTTGACCTCATATGAAGAACATTGTGACTCTCTATGTAAAGGGATGTGTGATGTGTTGTGTTTCAAAGCCCTCTAATATAAAACTCAGGCTCTACACACCACTCCCTATTTTGAGTCGTCCATGGGAAAGTTTGTCAATGGATTTTGTAGGAGGTTTGCCTTTGTCTAGAAAAGGTCACGACTATTTGTATGTCGTCATTGGTCCATTCACCATCTTGGATAAGATTGGAAAAAATGCCTTCTGTCTCGAATTGGCAATATATATGCAAATGTACTCTATAGAGAATGTGGAAAACTTAAAGCTATATGAGCCACCATTGATTATGGACACCAAAGAAGTGGGCACAGTTCCTACAATTAATGACTTTATACCAGAATATCTCGATGAGTTACCTGAAGACATCATCCTTGATAGAAGGACCAGGACTTCACAATGGGGAGATGTGGAATACCTTTGAGTTGGTTTCAAGGGGATGCACCCTCACAAGGCAAAATGGCTGGAAAAAGAAAGAGTGAGGGAAAAATTCCCTCCCTTGTCAACTGACTGATAAATCTTTTGGTGGTCCAAAAGCTCCTCAATGGGGAGGATTGATCTAGGTGGATCTCCAAACACCAGTGGCATGGAAAAGGCTCAAAATTAAAAGTGGTGGAAAGACAATGAACTTGACATCAGATCGAAGTGCTCATCGCCTTGATTCCAATGGTGCGAATGACACTCCAATCTGAGTCTGGATGAAGGAGATAGAGGTGGTCAAAGTTGGGTTGAATTTTTTATGACTGAGCAAGATTATTGAAGGCACAATTTGGACTTTTTCCAGCGGAAGGAATACAGCCAACTTCGGCCAAATTCTAGGCAAAATTGTCACTTGGTTAAAACGACTCCTTCGGTCAAAATCCAAATTTTCAAAAAGTGTGCGGTTTGTTTTATTTAATATATATATATAATATATATTAATATATATATAATATAATTATATATATATCTAGAAGAAAGAGAGAGAAGAGAGAGAGGAACAGGAGAGAGAGAGAGATAAAAGAAGGGTGGTGGGCCACCAACACCGCCACCCCAACTCTTATCTACACAATAATAAATATATATTGGTGGAGAGGCGGGCCACGACCTCCGGCCCCTCCCATGGAACCGACAACAAATAAGCGAGGTCGGCAGCCATGACCCTGCCACCCAACAACCTACACCAAGACTCAATATATAATGGGTGGTGGGACGGCCCTTGGGGCATGAACCTAACCATGCCAAAAAAGGAACCAACCCTGTGATCTATACTCACACCAACCATAATTTCAACGGAGCCAGCGGAGATGGGGTGGGCGGGCCACCGAAGGCACGCCCAGCCTAACCCTTGTTTAAAATTATAATTTTGATGTATAAAAAAAGGAGGAGGTGGGGTTTGACCGCTCGACCTTCTCCATATTAACTAAATCTCAAACCAACTGCACTACAATTGTTTTATTGAGAAATCCGCCACCTGTTTTTTATTTAAATGTAGTTCAGCAGTTCCACCAGGGGAGGAGGCAGTGCACTCAATTCGAGGTAGAATTTCGTAGGAGGGCCGAATTTCCACTTTGCTAGATTTTGACAAATTTTATATGGTTTCAACATTTCTCAATGCCACGAACGCAATGGCGCTATCCATTTCTCCATTAGAGTTATCCATTTTTCCGCCATTTTTCAGTATGGCAGTATAAAACTCCTTTTTAGTAACTGATGTTTGTACTCTTCTTCCTCATGCCACTTAATGAATGAAGGCCTCCCCATTGATCGAGCAGGGCCTAGAGACGTAGTCCAATTCAAATGAACTCCTTTTTCAAGTCTTGATGTCTTCTTTCATGCTTTATTTGTTTCTCCTCTTTTCTCATGTGCACATTAAATTTCTATGTTAAGCTACAATTTATTCACGTAATTCTTTAACACATCTATAAGCGAAAGATCTTGGGTCAGAAACCTAATGCGGGAAAAAATCACCTACTACTTTCATCTCTGTCTTCTTTTTAATATAAAGAAATTTTTTTTTACAATATTGTACTGGTACAGACTCATAGCAGTACACAAGAACCCACCTACAGAAGGCTACAACCTTCATTCATTCTCCAGCTCCTACTAGAAGGGAGCTCCAACCCCCTGGTTCTTGTACTAGTGTAAACTTGTACCAGTACGTAGGCACCAACCTGTAGAAGGCTACAACCTTCACTTGTTCTTCAGATGCTACTGGAAGGGAGCTCCAACTCCCTAATCTGATCAGCAGCTACTACTGGTAAGAATCTTCGACTTCCTCACTAAAGGCTCCAACCCTCAGCAACATCTATGGACCATGTTTCATAAATTTTCACACTGGATCCACCTACTTCAACACATCATAACTTGTAGGCCACGTTTCATCAATTTTCAAACTTGACCCATTTTCAACACTTAAGCTCTATATCAATAATCAAACTGTAACGCATCATTGTAACATAGTCATCAATATCTGACACAACTGAATAAACCAATCACTGAAAACACAATCAACTCACACTTAATCAGAACTCAACCAATCAACTGGAATAGTCAAATTACTATAACCAATACACAAAACTGAACCCAAAATAATGAATCAACACAAAGAATCAACTACATTCCAAATCATTCAAATAAAAAAATTTATATGCTACTTCACTTAAGGAAACCCGTGTGCATAAGCACTTTTATGTAGCAAAACCCATGTATAGATCTTAAAATACTAAAAAATGAAAACTTGACTATTGCAATTCTAAAAAGAACATTGAACCATGCTAATATCTTCTATGAAACTATAAACCAATCACATAACTCTTTCCTATATTTTAATCACAATAAGCAATTAATCTTAACATTCTTCAATCAATCCATAACCACATTCAACTTCATCATTCAATCATTTCTACTTCAAATATCATTACTTAACCAAGATCAATCATGATGACATCATTGACAGAAAACAAAGAAGCAATAGCACTAATGAGGTTGATCAGTCATTTATGAACATAAACCCTTTACTTTGTAGATGCTACTTTGAATAAGTAAACCCACCTGTATACACACTTTTCCTAAGACTAACTAGCATATAGATCTGCAAATTTTGAACTAAAATTGTGCATCTCTTCAGAACTTCAGAAAGACCCATATCATAATATTCATAGATAAAAACATGCATCAGTACTTAGATTTAGTCGATCCATGTGAAAATCATACAATGAAAATTCATTTTAGGTCTCATGATCCTAATCCATCATTGCGTTCATTAGTGCATAATTATTTTAGATCTATTGGACCTCATCCATCATCAAACTCTCATGAGCATACTTAGTTTAGATCAAGCAAAGAATCAAAAAACCATAACATGCATATTTTCTTTTGATCTAACTCTTCATAATATTTCCATCACTTTCACTCTTTTCACACACTTTGATCTTCATCACCTTATATAGTTTTAGCCTTTATCAATACCACAGGTCATAACCATAGTTATACCAATGGTATTCTTTGACAGGATCAATATTCTTTGTTGCTCTCATTAATATGGGTCAATACCATGGTAAGAACCCCTAGTATTTAGAATACCATGGTGCAAAATCCATACGCTACTTTTCTTCACTAAACTCGCATGTATATGTGACTAGGCTTAACAAAACCCACATATAGTTCTTGAACTTCCAACTTTATCATTCCTCTGAACTTCCATGCATTATGTCACATATGTAAACACATCATGTTTATACCTTTAACAACTATATCAAGAGACAACTTATCAAGAATGATTCCATTCATCAAATAGGTTGTCATGAAGGACAACTCATCAAATAGGTTGTCATTTAGGACAACACCTAATTCATAATGCCAACAATCTCCCCATGTCAAACTTTTGATTTTGATCTATAAACCTTTGACCCATCTTTCTCGTATTTTGTTCCCTCATTTTGTCACCTCTAAAATGACTTGTGGATTCATCTAATTACCATATACTTGTTCTGTTACAAGTGATTTTCCTTCAAGGACAACACATGCATCATAATGCCAACATATCTCACTCGAGCCCATTAATGCGAGAGTTCCACAGATGAGTAGGTGGATATATCTCATGTCCTACCATGCAGGTCCATTGTCCATGAGCTTCACACTGTTTTTCTTTAGATGGTTGCACATGTAGTTTACTATGGTGGATTATTATCCATATGTAGGGGTGGATTTCCGCGAAGACCTAGAGCTCATGCTTCCTGAGGGAGAGCAATGGGGTGCTATAGGTAAGATATTTTGACCATTTTTTTATTTTGAGTTTTACAATTTCTTTTTGTGTTTTTTGATGTTTTTGAGACTAAACCATCGATTTATACATGCACATATTGGACCCGTTCAACCTAGAATTATGTCATATCTCCAATGAGTGGGAGACTCATAGCTTGAACCAACACCAATAGAGTTTGTTGTAGTAGGATGGGAAGTACTACAAGATCTCAACATAGTAGAGACCCTCACAGAGGTAGAGTGTCATATGTAGGGGTTAACACTTGGCATAGTTGAGACCACGGTCGACCAACTCCATATGCAAATAAAGTGACATACTATCATAGTGTCAGGGTGCATCAGTGAGCTATTGTGCAAGATAGCTCGTGCAGTGGCATGTTATCATGAGCACTATGATTAGTCTACTAGGAGGAATACTGCCTTATTTGCATGTATATGTTTTGGATATGATATGCCTATCGCCATATGCCATATGTGTCTCGGGAAAAAAAAATTAAAACCAAACAATATATATATATATATATTCAGTGTTTCCTATGTTTCTATTATCGTTTTCAATTGACATGATGTGTATTGAAATTATTTACATGTGTCGCAAATGTCTATATAAAACATCATTAGCCAATGAATATGTCAATGTTATATGCCTAGGGGGGATACTATGGGGTACCAAGGGAGGTACCCAAGGTAATAATGTAATAATGGGATGGGCCATAGTAATAAATAAGGTGGTTAACCCATATTATGTAAGGGACCACAAGTAGTTAGTAATAATTTAATGGGCCCATGGTATTATTTGGATGGTATGAGGGAACCATGGTAATGATCCATGGTATTGTATGTATGAGGTTTATATAGAGACTAGAGACTCTACATGGAGAGATGTCAAGGAATAGTCAAAGATTATTGTATGTACAAGCATATGGCTTGTGGAGTGTTCTCCTTCCTTAAGGAGTGAATGTATGGTGTTCCCCTACCTTAAGGGTTTGATAATAAAGAAGCATTTCTATCTTATTTTTTGGGTTTATTTCTATTGTATTATATTTTCATATCAGAGTTATAACAGTCAATGTATTTATATTTCTAGAAATGTGTTGATATTGGATGTAATCAAAGTATCTTTCTAGAAGGAAATCTCTTAAGAACATGTGAAGCATAGTTGGACTTCTAACTATGTAGACATTAGTAATCTATAGTATTATAAGTTGTGAGTCTAATTTGATAACTAAACAGTAGATACCATGTGAAATAGCATCAGACAGTAGTTCAATCACCGTGTTATACTCAACAATGTTATTGGTAGAGTGATCGATACGTATATCTCATAGACTTACTAACTTGCCATCTAGAGTGAATATGGCTCGTGATCCAGAAGATAGATTTTGAGTACTACGACTAGCACCATCAACATAAATAAAAAATGGTTCTAAGGATGCTGAAATATACAAACCAAATGTAAATGGGATTAATATAAACCGAAGGAAATTCGAAAGGGCACACTGTAAACACACTCAACACGCCTTATATACATCATGTACATAGTGTACTATGCAAAATCAAGCATAGTATTTTTTAAGGTACAACCCGTTTCGAGGTTGCGCCAGTGGAACTCCATCAAAATATACTAACTCATAGGCCCCTTTTGCAAGAAGTTACACATTTAACAATATATGGACCTAGCCACATTGGCTCAAACTTTTCTGATCCTAAATTATCAGACTCTTGATTGTAAAGTAGAACAAGGTCTCCTTCTGAGAAGATGCAAGGCTTGACGCTCTTGTCATATTTCACCTCGATATGTCTCTTACGACCTTCATTAGCTAAAGAAACATCACACCGTGTCCCATATAAGTGCGTGATATGTGCAATACATTCCTCTTCTGCAGAAGTGGCTGGAAGAAGTTTTATAGCCAGTTTCAATGACTGAATCTCACATTCTATTAGAAGGATAACTTCTAGACCATAAACCAACTAAAATGATGTAAATCTAGTAGTAGTCCTAACGGAGGTTTAGTATGCCCACAAGGAAACAAAAGAAGTAAATGTTAGTCTGATTTATAGAACCCCATCATGCATTGAAGCATAGTTTTAAGATCTTATTAATAGCCTCAACCTCTCCATTCACCTATGGATAGTAGGGAGTGGAACATTCATGGTAATGTCCCAACTTTCCAGTTAGTTCGATCATCATATGATTTGATAAATGTTTTCCATCACCCATAACTATGGCTTACAAAACACCAAACTTTGTGATGATGTGGTTGAAAAAGAAAATATTCAGTTATTTCCCTGTATTGTTAAATATAGGCATTGCCTCAGCCCATTTGGTAAAGTAATCACCTGCTACAATGAAATTATGGGAAGAAAGCATCAAAACCGAGTTAGAAAAAGTAGGGTCCCAAGAAACCAAATGGGTCTCCTGATTTGGAAACGAATCTATCAACAAGGTGGGTGAAGTAGAAGACTTAAAAAATTGGTTCACTTCCGACCGGTGAGGATCACGAGTCAAGTGTTCCTCATTATAAATCAAGTATGGGTAATGAGGTTTTCATTTCTCATCATAATATTGATTGTTTTGTTTATCCTGCAAAGAAGAATCTTTCTTCTTCTTACCTTTGCCTTTCTTCTTACTTCCTCGTTGTTGTTGATATTTACCTTTATCATAGTGAATGCAATTGATCTTGAAAGTAGAATCCATAGGATGATTGGATGGAGGGATTTGGGTAGTTGTGGTAGGAGTAGTAATAGATGGTTTACTCACTGACTGTGAACTGGCAAAACCAATCATGCTGTCAACAACATGAGACTTTGTAACAGCCCTGGTTAAAAATCCATGTAAATATAAAAATAAGACCTTGGTCATGGGCCACATATTCCAAGCTAAATGTGGGGCAAAAAAATAGTGATTAGGATCACTTGTTATTAATTAATGGCTAATGAAATGGAAAAGGCTTTCGACATGCATGAGACATTTATTGGCATTTTATTTATGAAAATAATGGAAATTAGGAGAAAAGGTTGGTGAAAGATCACAAGTTTCATGCAAGGAGGAAAATGAAGCAAAATAAAGAAAATAGAGGCCTCGTTTGATCAAAAATGTTTTGAGGATTAGTTGGTACCTTTTTGTCAGTTCAGTTTTGGAGCTCTCTCTCTATTCTCTCTCTCTCATACTCTTGGACACTTAGAGTTTTCTTGGAGGACTCTTGTCGGAGTGTGGCATACTTGGAGTTTTGGAGAAAGAAGGAAAAGGAAGAGCAGGAAAGCGCAAGAGGAAATTGGTATCAATAGCTACAATGAGTTTTACTTGCAGGTACCAAGTTGCATATATGTTCTCCTCACTAGTTTTAGGATGCATGGCATATGCATGTGGTTTCTTGGTTATGATATGTCATTTGCATAGATGATTGCCTATATTGACAATGGATTTTCCTATCCTTTCCATTTCTTGGATATCCATGGTGTTGTGGGTTCATTTATTTTATTTTTTGGTTGGTTCTCATGTTCCTTTGGCTATGGGTTGAGTTACTAGTTCTTGGAATCCTTAGTTGGACAAACACTCTAGAAGCCCTTGGTGGGTTGAGTTACTAGTATTGGAAGCCCTGGCTGGACAAATGATCCAGGTGGATGTTGGTGGCCACCATCCTACTTCACTTGGACCCCCACCACTGTCTCTTTCAGTTTTTTAGTTTCCTTAATTGTAGCACAATTTACTATTTTTGGCAGTTTTTCGGGTCCTGTACTTCCAGAGTCGTTTTGAGGCCCTAAATGATGTTTTTTGGGAAATTCAAGACCAGCAAGAGTTGCTAACTAATGTTGGGCACTCGAAAGTTGTATTTCTCAAATAGGTCTTTCTAACGAGGTATTATGCACGTCAAACAAAGATCGTATGCCAAAGTTACAACCTTGGGAAGTTGATCTACCAATTTACCCAAACGGGGCCCATAGTTTGGTGCTTCATCTCCTAGGGTTAGGTTCTTGGATGTTTATGGTTTTCCATTGTTTCTCAATAATAAATAGGCCTTTGAGCCTCATTGTAACACATTTCATAGGCATGTAGCCACCGCATCTTTTCTTAGAGATAAGCTACCATTGCCCAAGCCAGTCTTATTTCCATTATGTTTGGAAGCATACTTCAGTATTTGATATTAATGAAATGAAGTTTTATTTCTACTACATCTCTGTATTTATGGTTATTTCTGTAATTTGTTGCATTCATGTTTAAATTCAGATCAACAAATGATCTAAAAAAACCTGGCAACAACTATGGGTTGAGTTACTAGTCTTGGAAGCCCTGGTTTGAACAAACGCTCTCGAGCGCTAGACAACTTGGGTAGAGACCCATTTGGTGATGGTTAGTGATGTCTGATTGCGAGGTGGAATCACTGGTTGAGGGTTGAGGTGGTTTGGCCTCTGGAAGCCCTAGATGGTTTTGATTGATTTGTTTTATGAGATCCCACATTCATGCTTGGAATATTTCATGGGGGTGACTAGTTGAAAGAAATATTTGGTTCAGCCTAGTCTATGGTCAGGCAGTTTATGGAAGTCCCATACCTAGTCAGCTTATGAAATCATCTATAAGATTTGTTTCTCCTTGGTATTTTATGGGTAAATAATCTTGTTTGTATGTGGCTTATATGGTTGTTATATCCTTGATATTTTTGTTGGTTATGAATGAGTTTTATGACAGTGATAATATATGGCTCTCATCATGTTTTCGTTAATCACTAAATATAAAATGAATATATGTCTTAATAGATGGTAATTTAGTTATTCTAATGAGCCATTAATTCTTCTTAGTGATTCTCAGATAAGTATGAGACCCCTATTCTCATATATGTTGTTTAAACCTGTAGAATGTATATTTGTTACATGTTTGATGAAATTTTTGTCATGGCTAGTAGGGGTCCAATCAAGTCCTTGTTAAAGTAATTTAATTTGTATCACTATTCTGCTGTTATCTTTAATTTTTAGAAGTTTCATGGAGTTTTAGGAGGTTACCTGAGCCCTGGCCCTAAAAAGTGGCACATAATTCGAAGTTGTAGGCACAAAAGTACCTGGGAAAGTGCTAATTCAGAGGCATTCCCATGATGTGGGAGTGACTATAGGGTTCCAATAACAGTCATGACCATGTTATGGGAACCACTGAGGATTTAATGTAGTAAAAGGTTATTTTGTCTCAAGGGCTACTCACATGTAAGGTTTGGATGACTCCTGGGGGTTCTCCAGTATGTCTGGGAAGATCTGTGTAGTGTGTTTCATCAGTTCTACTTCCTTAACTAACACATAGGGATTTGAATCATGTCATATTAAATATTCATTACATGTTTACCCTAGTTGGACGATTACTTGGGTAGATATGGGAGGACGGTGTTACACATTATTTACTAGGAGCTTGAGGAATAATATTTGAAGGTCACATAGTGTTTGGTATCTTATCATAAAGCATGCTAGATTGGGCATAAATGAGATTCAAGTACTCGGCACGAGAAATTACTTGGTCTTCGGTTAACTCCACCTTAGCTATGTCTTCTATTATAGGAGCCAACAGAGACTTACTAAACCATTTCACTAATAATTGATCCGGAACATATGTCTCAACCAACCGACAATGATGTCTCCACTCATGATTATGATAAAAAATGTGAGTGGAATCAAATTTTTTGACGTTGGTCAAAAGTCCCATTCCAGTTTCATATCTGATGGGCAACTAGAAATGTGTGAAGAAGTTGGTAGCCAAGGCACTAAAATTGTTAAATGAAGCTCCCTGTAATTTGATATACCATTTAGTTGTTGTACCAGTAAGAGTATGTCAGAAAGGACGTAATCGAATGAAATCATCATTAAGGGAGTTTGATGAACTCCACATGTGATCAGTCATGACATGCATTGATGGACCTTCTCCAAGATTTCCATTGAATTTTGGGATATCAAAAGAAAATTTCATACAAATAATCGGCCACCATGGTAATGAGCAATAATATTATTGATGAGCCAAGTCAAATTGGGAAATTCGAGAGTTGCCACAAACGGTAAATGCCTGTTAAAATCTGGTGGAGGATAACCTAGATAAGATGGAGTAGCCTAAGTAACAGGTATATGCGCTCCATGATAAGTAGGGTTATAATAAAGAGGAACTTGGGCATGATCCGAATTTAAACAGGAATGCAACAAATTATAGATATAACCATAAATACAGAGATGCAGTAGAAATAACACTTCCTTTCATTAATATCAAATAATGAAATATGCTTACAAACAGAATGGAAATGAGACTAGCTCAGACGATGGAAGCTTATCTCTCAAAAGAGAAGTGGTGGCTACATGCCTCTGAACTGTGTTATAATGAGGCTCAAAGGCTTATTTATTATTGAGAAACAAATGAAAACCCTAAACATCCAGAAACCTAACCCTAGGAAATGAAGCGCCAAAACTATGGTCCTCGTTTGGGTAAATTGGTACATCAACTTCCCGAGGTCGTAACTTTGACATACGATCTTTGTTTTCCTATCTTAATACCTCATTTTGAAGGTCTCAAAGAGAAGGGATACTGCAAGTGAGTTAGCTAGTTTGGGATGTTTTCAATCTCTCTGCTTTCCCTAAAAATGTCGTTTAGGGCCTCAAAATGGCTCTGGAAGTTTAGGACCCAAAAAACTGCCAAAAATAGTAAACTGTGCTACAGTTAAGGAAACAAAAAAACTCAAAGAGACAGCATTGGGGATCCAAGTGGAATAGGTGGGTGGCCACCAACATCCACCTGGATCATTACCGCCACCCCCAGGAAGCAATGGTCCCCATTGCATTGAGTGCCTCCATGAGATGGGGAGACTTTTGTTGAACATGGTCCCTGGTGAGCCACTTGCATTGGTGAAGGAGTTGGCCAACTTTGACAACCTGATATAGTTGGATCTTCTATTGGAAAGTGTTCTTGATCTATGTGTCCATGATCTGATTAGTGGTGGCATGTTCCACACAGTCTGCGTTTAGATCTATTGGTGTGACTTGTTCTGCAATGTCGAAAGTTTCCAGCAATGGTGAAAAGTATGGCCGAAGGCGATGTAGATTGAACATTGGGTGCAGACCAAGGAACGGTGGAATTATAAGCTCAAAGGCATTGTCGCCTAAAGCCTTGGTGATGGTGTATGGCCCATATTAGAGCGGGCGAAGCTTGCGGTGGGGTCTATTGAGGCGCTCCTTCTGCAAATGTAGCCAAACTTTGTTGCCCACCCGGAACTTGTATGGAACCCGATGTTGATCATGTCACTGCTTGTACTTGGCATTTTTCACAATGGAGCAGTGATATATCAACCCATTGGGTAGAGGTGCTTTGGGAGTTAGATCGAACAAATGCTTGACCTAATAGTTCAATAATACCCCTACGGGTGAGGAGAAGATGTCCTTGTATTCTTTCATGACCGTATCCACCTGTGTTTGCTATGTGGAGGAACCCTTCCCGGGAGCCATGTTTGTGGCTGCGATCTTTCCCTTACTTTGAGAGTGAACTAGAAAGAAAATAAATTTCATAGTCTGGGGGATGATCTTACCGCGTTTCTTGGCAAAGATCAAAGAGTTGGCGGTAGGTGGGACTACCTCTAGTATCCTATATAACCTATCACCTAAAGAAATAATCATAGAGTGAGGTCTAGACTCATATACAACATGTCACTTCCACAAGTATGGTTATCCTAATAATACATCCCAAATTTCGAGAGGAGCAACATCACACAATACCTCATTTGTGAAGGGCTTGATGTTGTAGGGAAGGCGACAATCCTGGCTGACTTAGAGATCTCACCCTTGGTGAAGCCAATGGATGTTGTAAAAATGTGGGTGTGGTATGGTTAGTAGGCCCAGCCACTTCACAACCTATGCTGAAATGAGGTTCTTTTGGCTGCCACTGTCAATAATAAATTGTAACAGCGAACCCTTCACCCACATTTGTGAGTGGAAAAGATGCTCCCCCTCCTCTAGATCATCAGGCTCATTCTTCTGGATCTTGGAGGCGGCAACAATGGCGCTAGGCTCTGCATCAATAATCTACTTACCTTTGTCATTCCTCTTGTTAGGTTCTGACTCAGGGTTGGAACATGCATATGATTTTGAAGCCTTCAACTCAGCCACCAACGACTGCTTGGTCCGACACTCACTTGTGCTGTGAGTTGGGATCTTATGGAACTCACACCACTTTCCTGTGTCCTTATTTGACTTCGTGGTGTGTTCTTTTCATGCAGCTTCGATGGATTTTCTTCGGTCACCCCATCTTGGCTTTGTTCTTTCTTCTTTAGATTCACTGATCTAAAGTCTCGCTTCTTTTGTTTAAACTTCTACTTGATCTTGACAGTGTATTGGTATGCCGTGCCAAGCGAGGTAATGTCCAGGAACTCCATATTGTCCTGGATGTACCTATGTAGGCAATCGCAATATTTGAGTACCAAATGCCGCTCTAAATCCTTGATACCCAAATTTGTGCTGAGGGTATAAAAAATAATGGTCAACTCTGGCACGTCTTCGTCCCTTCCCTGTTGCAGCATGGTCCACTTTAAGTATTTATCTTCATAGCTTCCAACGGGGTATTACTGCTCCTTGACGACATCCCAGAATGAATTCCAAGTGGGTGCGGCTGAAAACAGTGAGGCTTTACTTTCATCCTTCTGATTGCAGTAGCTTTCCCACTAATCCTTTATGTGGGGGGCGGATTTGAGAAGTGCAAAAGTGATCTTTTCCCATCTAGAAAAATCATGAACATAAAAATATCCTTCTAGCAAATTTAACCATTTATCTACGACATTCACATCTATCTGACCCTCAAATATGGGAATGTCAAAATTAACTTGTACCTTAAAGGGTGTGGCACTTACAAGGTAGCTGCTGGAAGCAAATGCGTCACCCCTTGGTAGCTATTGAAGGATCTGGGAAAATTTGTCAATCATCGTGTTCCTTTTTCACTCGAGGGCTTGTTCGAGCAAGATTTTGATAGGATCTCCTGGCCCCTCATCTTTGTTTTCATCCTCCATGGGAGGCCGTCAGGATTTGTGAGGTTGATCTTCAAAAGGTTCAACTAGATCGAGCCCTAACTCCTTATATCCCGACCTCCTTAGGGACATGCAAAGAAAAACAGAGAAACAGCATATCGCTCTGATACCACTGATCAGAATTTAAATAGGAATGCAAAAAATTACAAATATAACCATGAATATAGAGAAGAAGTAGAAATAACACTTCCTTTCATTAATATCAAATAATGAAATATGCTTACAAATAGAATGGAAATGAGACTAGCTCTAGCGATCGTAGTTTATCTTTGAGAAGAGATGTGGAGGCTACATGCCTTTGAACTGTGTTACAATGAGGCTCAAAGGCCTACTTATTATTGATGGAAAGCCCTAAACATCCAAAAACTCAACCCTAGGAGTCGAAGTGCCAAAACTGTGGGCCCTGTTTGGGTAAATTGGAACATCAACTTCCTGAGGTTGTAACTTTGGCATACAATCTCCATTTGGCTATCATAATACCTCTTTTTGAAGATCTCAAAGAGAAGGGAAAATATGAATGGGTAGGTTACATTGGGACATTTTCAGTCTCTCCATTTTCCCTAAAAATGTCGTTTAGGGACTCAAAACGGCTCTAGAAGTTCAAGACCCGAAAAACTACCAAAATAGTAAATTGTGCTACAATTAAGGAAACTAAAAAACTCAAAGAGACAGTGTTTGGATTCCAAGTGGAAAGGGCAGGTGGCCACCAATATCCACCTAGATCTGGGCACCAGTATAAGGAGGATTCTAATAACCAGCATATGCCCAACCTTGTTGTCTAGCTCCAAGATAACCTTGTAAATGCTGGGGAGGTTGGGTTTGGACTTGCCAACCCTAATAAGGCATTTTTGGAATACCCTAATAAGTTTGATACTATTTCCCTGTGGGATTTTGCATCATCACAACTTAAGGTGGATTTGCTAGAGGTTGTGCCATACTATAAGCAATTTGTCCTACCGACATTCGAGGAACACCTTGTCCAAGCGATTAGATTGTAAGGTGCCTTGTAAAGGTTGGGTAAGTAGAACTTGGGAGGTACCAGATATCAACGGAATATATTGAGTCAGAGTTACAACCTTTAAAGGTTGGCTTACATGAATTTGAGCTTGTAGAGGTATAGATTGATAAGTAGGAATGGGAGATGAGGATGACATAGATTGAGAATTCAAAAATGGACCCACAATTGAACTAGGTTGTATGGGAAAAGTAGATTTCCAAAAATTAGCAACATTTCCAGGATATGGAGGATTTAGATAAGGCTTAGCACCAATTTTAGGTATACCAAAAACAAGTTCCCCCCCCCCCCCCACTAAAGGGGGAGGGGATGATAGAGGCAATTTCCCCCCTTACAAAGGGTACCGAACATTAGGAAAGTTAGGATTTTGAAGGTAACCAAGCCCACTAACATAAGGGCCAACTTTCTACTCAACTATAGGTGTAGGCAGAGAAGGAGTAGGTTGTATAGTTATCTTTAACAAAGTGATGGATGGAATTCAATAAATAGGTAACAACGGAGAGGTCCATGGATTGGATGTCACACCAGAGAAGGTACCAGATAATGACTGATAACCAAGTGGGACAGATGAGCCACCATACATATGTGCCTATGGTGATGTTGTAAAATGGATGAAGAAGCAACAATAGTTATCTCAACCATATTTGTGGACACAAACGTGGAAACCATAAGAGATTCAGTCATGGTTAACAATCCCAAAGAACATTGCCATGAGAAACTCACGGGTGAGTGAGGAGAACCAAGTAAAGGAGTTTGTTTTTGGGTTTGAAGAGGAGGAAGAGGATAAGTTTTATGGATGAGTTCCTTCCTGTGGGATCTCTTCTATACTCATAGGAACTGGTGGAAGAGTTTCACTGTCGGGTCCAAGATATATGGTTTATTGTTGTGTCTAAGACAGGAGAAGAGAAGAGGGAAGTCCTGAAGTAATAGGTGAAGATGCCCAAGGTACCTCAGGTTGAATAACCTTAGGTAATAAGGTCTTTTATTCAATAAAAGTTAGTTTCAATTACCTCAGGCAACAAATTCTCAGGTACTTTAGTTCCAACTATCTTATATTCACCAGCAAATGATGAAGTGATTTCAGGCTCAGTACTCAAAGGGAAAGACGACTTTGGTAGATTAGATTTAGGAGGAGGACTAGAAGTAGTTCTTGAATTTTTTGATTCAGTACTTTGCATATTCTTATGCTTCTAATGATGGCTAGGCATAGCGTCTCATGGAAGAGTGGGATTATTTTCATTCTACATGAACGAAAAAAAGGAGGGGTGTGTTCTTACACATTATATTAGTAAATTTTAATTAACAAAAAGATAAAATAAAAAAGAGGGTAATACTAGGCATAAAGGTTTACCAAGCAACCATGAACTACAATATACACCTTGGTGAACTAAGGACTTAACGTATGTGCTGGAAATCTCCCCAAATTTTGTGTTTTGTGTATCACAGTATACAAGGTGATTGACTTGGCTACCTATGGCGAGGATAGAAACATATGGTGGACTTTCAAAATATACTCAATGGTATGTGGAAGTGCAGTCTGTAGTAGTGTTGTTTAATGCGTAACCGTTCAATGACAGCATTCCCATATACATTTATCATGGAGAGACACCGCATATACCCAAAGGTATGTGGAGTATCATCTCATACTATTAGGATAGGGTCTGTAGGGTCAATTTTTGATAGTTTAAGCAATTTTTGGTCATAATTTTGTAAATAATGAAAATTCTCTGTGAAATATGGAAGTGGAGCATGCAGTTAGGTAAAAGTCATAGGGGCTTTCACCCCTTATATGGGTAAGTGATAGGATGATTTTCAAACTCACCCATAGGCCATGGGCCATGGTATTGTAATAGAAAGGCTATAAATATTTGAGTCATAGCAAGTCTAGGAGGATAACTGTTGATGAAGATCTATTGAAAGGGCAAGGTGCTAAGACAAGAATGGTTTGTTTCCTATACGTAGGTGAAAGGGGAAGGCTCCTACAGCTGAGTGGGTGGAGATCTTGGCAAGTCTGTGGTTGAGCGCATGGGCCCCTATAGCTGAGTGTGCAGGGTAGAAGAGTCTGTAATTTGAATGCTAAATCTAATAAAGATATTTTTTTTGAATTCATTTATGCTTTGTTATTTAATTTTGCTTAAGTTTCCTTGTAAGCCATTTTTTATAAATTAATGTGTTCTATTGCACGAATCTGTTGGAACTTTAATGCCTATGCATGAAGAGTGTAATGAACTATTTTTAGGAAGATATTAGCTAGATATGTTATTATAACTATTCAGAATGGGTAGATTTGTGTGAAGGCAGATGTAGGGTTGCTATTTATTGAGAGAAAGTCATGAATCTGCCTCTTTTATGTCTGATAAGCACAATCATATACCTTCGTGAATACCTAGAGGTAAATTGGATATCATTACAGTAGTGGACAATAGGAAGGTATAGATCTGCGTGAAGGTAGGTCTGAGCTATAAGGGCTTCATAATACAAATCACACGATCTCTGGATGTAGAAACCTGGTTCTAGCATCCCCCAATACTTCTTTGGGTGAGATTGTAGCCTATGCTACGTAGGTTGTTGCCGAAAGGGCCAGCAGTTAGGAGTGGTTAGGCGACATTTATGGTGACAATCTTTAGGGATCTACCACCAAAGAGGCATTTATGATCCAAAAATGGAGGGACTGGTTGGATTTGAATTCGAAACAACCTATAAATCTGGCATGTTGGTCTTCTAAAGAACACTTTCCTTCTGACGATTGTTTATGAGCCCTCTTGTTCCCGTTATATGAGTCGACAGGTTTGGGAGGATTTAGCTTCAAGCACAATATTTGCAACCTTACCTGAGTGGAACCAAAAGATTATCCCTGAAAAAATGTATGAGCCAGTCAATTGCGAAGCCGCTATTTCTCAAGAAAAAGGCCCTGATTTTGTGTCCATTGAAGTTGCGCCCTCTATGCTTACGGCGTTGAGGTCGCCCAAGCCAAAGAAATTGGCTTCTAAGGAAAAGAAGAAAAAACTTGTACCAATGTGATAGTCACCAAGGAAGAACCCAGAGGTTCAATAGAAAGAGAAGAAGGACAAGACAAAGAAGCTGGACAAACCAGTGGATTCAGAAGCAGAGGAACTCCACAATGGAGTTGAGGAATTAGATGCTGAGGAGGGTGAACCTATCACTAAGCTCCCGGTGTATATCCCTCTACGGAAAGGGAAAAAAAAAGTAACCAAGGACCTAGATTCTGGTAAATTCATGGTCTCTATGCCGCTGCTACCAGAATAAGTAGTACTCGAAGGTGTGTTCTTAGCACGTATCCCAGTCTTGAAATTGGAATATTGGGATCTCCCCAACCACGAGAAATCACTTGGCCACCAATAAATACATGACCAAGATTTACTATGAAGAGACTGGGGTCACAATGTTGGAGCCGATGACATGGATTAAAGGTGTCGAGCAGGCTGGATTACTAAATATGTTGTGTGTGCCACACTTTTACCAGTCAATTATCAATACAGTCTGTGTGTGCCAGTTGCTCACGCTAGTGCACGATGGGTGTTTATGGTTAGGTGAGCCCATCCCCATAACACACATGTTGATTCATAGAATTACGAATTTTCCCTATAAAGGGGTGGATCCAACTAAGGAATTTGTAGGTAAAAGCAAAGCGAAGGAACTTGCTGATCAAATGAAGTATGAGTTTGGGTTGATCAAGAAGTCGCACAGGTACTCCATCCACTCAATTTTAGACCAGGTGGTGTAGTTTGCCACTCAGATTTTGGCAAGAAAAATCATGCGGAGATGTCATGTGACAAGGTTCTGGTGCCAATCATTTTGTTGGTTGGACATTGTGTGAAGAGGGTGCAGTACAACTGGGCGCAGTACCTTTGCAAGGAGTCCTTAGAAAACTATCGCGAAGCACAGGAGGAGAGAAAGGCATTTCATTATTCCTAGCTCCTGATGTTGATTGTATTAGTTGCATGGTGACTGCTAGAGGATAGTAAGCTTCCTCCTCAGGATGACGAATTACCGGAGGCAGCGAAGTTCGCTTCACTGTGGGCAACGAAGGATCCATAGTGGATCATGGAGTCCAAATTTTTCTAGATACTAGTCTAGATGGACCTACACATAGTAATAAGTCAGTGGCAAAGTTTGTCTCCAAATTTGTTTGAGAATTTGCATGCCTTCACAGAATTTGAGGCCAACTTTCATAATGTTTCAATCCACATAAGATGAGACTTGAAGAAGATATGGCACAAGTTTCCATAGTTAGTGATAAAAGTTGATGTACAGGAGATCGTGTGATTATGGCAGGCAGAGTGGAGGAAGCCCATAGACCTTGGCGCAAGTACTAGTAGGAGTAGAGGAATCTCTTCCATGCAAACAACAAATGAGTAGAAGAAGAAAGAAGCAGAGCAAGCAGTGCACGACAAGGCTGCAGAAAAGAAGAAAGATGTTGCTACTAAGGTAGCTACTGAAAAAGAGTGTGTTGAAAAAGAGCGTGCTACAAAAGAGCATGCTCAAAAAGAGTGTGATGAAAAAGAGCATGCTTAGAAAGAGCGCACTATACAAAAGGACATAGTGGAAGTGGAAGCATCGACTTCCTAGCATACTAAAGAGCAGGAGTAGTCAGAGCAGGAAGGAGGTGCGGGTGACTCATAGAGTACTCCTTTTTGGCTGTCAAAGCGGCAAAAGGAGACAATTGTCGGGCCAAGGAAGAAGCACAAATCAGACAACCAAGCACACATTAACCCAATGGTCCTCACAGAACGGGACCTTGATGAAATTGGGGATAAGGTCAGAGACACTACAACAGAACTATGGCAACAATTCGAATAACAATACATGCATACATTGGGAAGCATCTAGAAGGATCTGCGTGAGTTGCAGATTTAGACAAGTAGAATTTAGGTGAGCACTGAACAAGCGAGTGGGGTTCAAGTGAGCCTACCACAAATGAGGGAGAGTGTGTTGGAGACAAAAAGGAATCAAGACCTCAGAGTCATCTCCTTACTAGAAGGTACAGCCCATGCAGAATCAAAGGAAGACCACGCCCAATTGGGAAAGATCAAAGGCATGGGTGAACTTACTGCCTGTTAAAACCCTCCATGCGCTTCACCAAGGGGTCTTAGATGAGCTTCAAATCAGAGAGAAGTTCACACTAGCAGTGATCAACAAGGTTAAGTTGAAAAATGAACATATATTCGCTGAGAAGGCTCAGGACCTAAAAGAAAACGAAGAGCTAGCAACACAAAGTTAGAGCCTGGAAGCGACAATTACACAGGCATGTAATTCAGTCCTAGAGTTACATATTCGAAAGGATACAACAATTGCAGAGAAGATTAGGAAATTTGCTGCTACAGTGCATGAATTGAAAGATGAAATAGGCCGAATCACTTTTGACTTCCAGATACAGTTATCAGAACTATAGCTAAAACTGCAACTGACTAATCCACCACAGGTCAGGGAGCAGTGCGGCACAACCATCAAGGAGCACATGACTACTCTGGAGAATACAGTCAAAGGTTGCGATGCTGTTTTTAAAAATGCCATGGAGTTGTGGGGTACTTTTCAGGAGCACCCAAACCGACGGCGATTGACTTCAGAAATCACAAAGGCCCAGCAGAAATATGATGAGATCAGGGTGACTATGTGCACCTTGGCGACAGTCGAGCACTTCACGCGCTTACAGGAAGGGAAGATGATACAAGAACAAGTTGAGGAATTGCAGTGAAAAGATTCAATGTTAAAGGCTTGGCTTCAACCATGGAAAGAGGAGGCAAGCCATATTTCTCAGACTATTCAGGAAAATTTGAAAGCTTTTTAGCATACTCAAAGGACCATTTACCTTGCGGTAGAGGGACCAACTACAGAAAAACTGGTCAAAGAGGTGAAACAGGCTATAGTATAGAGCATCGCAAAGTTGGAAGCATTGAAGCAAGAGTTTAGTGAGCTCCACCACAAATTAGAGAAGCCAACTAAGTGAATCGAGGGAAAATCACCATATTTTTGTTGGGGGCCTGCTGGGATAGGGTCCCTACGATCAATTTTTTATAGCTTAAGCAATTTTTGGTTATAATTTTGTAAAGAATGAAAATTCTCCACGAAATATGGAAGTGGAGTGCACAGTTAGGTAAAATTCAAAGGGGATTTAGCCCCTCATATGGGTAAGTGATAGGATGATTTTGACACTTGCCCATAGGCTGTGGGCCATTTTATTGTAATAGAAAGGCTATAAATATTTGAGTCATAGTGAGTTTAGGGGGATGACTATTGATGAAGATATATTGAAAGGGAAATGTACTAAGACATGAAAGGTCTATTTACTATACTTAGGTGAAAGGGGAAGGCTCCTGCAGCTGAGTGCGCAGAGACCTTGGCAAGTCCGCGGCTAAGTGCACAAGCCCGTGAAACTGTGTGCATAGGGTAGAAGAGTATGTAATTTGAACGCTAGATCTAATAAAGACAGTTTTGATTGAATGCATCCATTCCTTGCTCTTTAATTATGCTTAAGCTAATGTATCTTCTCTCTATAATCCATTTAATATAAATTAATGTGTTCTACTGCGTGAATCTATTGGATCTTTCATCCTTATGCATGAAAAGTGTAATGAACTATTTTCGTGAAGATATTAGCTAGATCTGTTATTATAAGTGTTCGGAACAGGTGGATCTGCACAAAGGTAGATCTAGGGTTGTTATTTAGTGAGTGAAAGTCGTGAATCTGCCTCTTGTATGTCTAATAAGCATGATCGTATACCTTCGTGAAGACCTAGAGGTCAATTAGATAGAATTATAGTAGTGGATAGTAGGGAGGTACAGATCAACCCGAAGGCAGATCTGAGCTATAAGGCCTTCAAAATACACATCACATGGTCTCTGGATGCAGAAACATGGTTCTAGCATCCCCCAATATTTCTTCGAGTGAGACTGCAGCCTGCGTTATGCATGTTGTTTCCGAAAGGGCCAGCAGTTAGGGTTTTGTTGGTTGGCGCGAATAACTTTGAACCTCGATCAGGCCCCCTTAAGCCAACACATACACTTATAACGTAAGTGAAATGGGATATCACCCCTGGGATACAACGCTGGAAAAAAACGACAGCTCCTACGTTTAACAACAATGGAACATATCTCTTTCCTAGACCTTTAAATGTTTGTGTTAATGTGGCAAATGATCCTAAGGTTGATTCAAAAGATTTTAAATTTTATCTTTGGCTAAGTTTCAATTTCACGGTTCACTGCAGGGAAAATTTTAAGAACACCCCCTAAATTTATAAGTATAATAAATGGGCGAATCTTCATGGTATATAGGAAAAATGAAAGGCGATTTTATCAATAATATAATATGTATATATAATTTTTTGGCGAATCTCTCACTAGTCATGGCGAATATTTTACTCAATTATAAAATCTTGTAAGATCTTGGTATTACCATGGTTATCATAAACCTGGAGCTTAAAAATTACTATTAGTAATTTATAAAAATTAATAAAATTAATAGTTGATTTTTATTTTAACCAATCTAAAATGTTTAACATACATTAAATTAGAACATCCATTTTTACTCTTGATCCAGCCTTGAGAGGTATCAAATATTTTTTCACTCTATGCTAGTTTGCATATCACGATATTTGATACCTCTTAGGGGTTAGTAGATCCAGAGTAAAGATGGATCTATGCTAGTTTAATTCCCCCATTTAAATAGGCTAGATTCTAGGTGAATACCATGGGTCAATACCATGTGCCATTTTGGTGAATACCATGGGTGAATACCATGTGCCATTTTTATTTTTATTAATACATTTAAATAGGCTACATTCTAGGTGAATACCATGGGTGAATACCATGTGCCATTTTGGTGAATACCATGGGTCAATACCATGTGCCATTTTTATTTTTATTAATACTAATATTAGGGTTAATAATGTTTTTTTTGCATGGTATTAATAACAATCTAGTCCATGGTATTTCTCCCATAGTATTTTGCCCATAGGTTTCACCTAAATATAAGGCATTTTTTGAGTGTTCGTAAATATAAGGTGAAGTATGGAGTAAATATAAAAAAAGTTTAATTTCTTTACCATACCTCTCATTTATTTATATTTTTATTAATTTACCATACCTCTTTTACAAATATGGTATTTGGCCCATAGGATTCACTTAAATAATGCCTCTTTCTTGAGCCTTCATAAATAGAACGAGGGTTATGGACTAAATATAAAAAGAGGTTTTATTTATTTACCATACGTCTAGTTTATTTAAATTTTTATTTATTTACCATACCTTTTGAGTAAGTATAAAAAGACGTTTTATTTATTTACCATACCTCCACGTTACTTATATTTTTATTTGTTTACACCCTTGTATGTATATAACGTGACTTATGGAGTAAATATAAAAAATGTTTTATTTATTAACCATACTTCTAATTTATTTATATTTCTATTAATTTACCATACCTATTTTATAGATATGGTATTTGGCCCATAGGATTCACTTAAATAAAACCTATTCTTGAAAATGGGCGAATGGATTCACTTAAATAAAACCTATCCTTGAAAATGGGCAAATGAAAATGGGCGAATGGATTCACTTAAATAAAACCTATCCTTGAAAATGGGCAAATGAAAGGTTGTAACTCCTAATTTCAAGGGCTAAATTTACCTTTTTTACCCTCTCCCTTAAAATAAGGTGGGCTATTTTAAGGTGATTGTAAAAATGTAACTATGATACAAAATTATTCGCCCACTAAAAATTTAAAACCCCTTAATTTCCCCAAAGGGCGAACATTCGCCCCTAAAATTTTCTATGTAGTGGAGCATGTCTTAGCTTCCACTTCACCCACTCACTAAAGAAAAAAGAGAAAAAAATAAGGACTCAAGTGAAAACCTCCATGAAGCGCTTGAGTCCCATCATTGGGTTGAAAACCTCTTCTGAGGTGGCCCAGCAATGTCAAAAAGAAAAGGGAAAAGAATAAGATCCGTGGGTGAAAACCTCCCTTGGAGGTGCCTAGGGTAGGCAATAAATGTGAAAGCCTCTCTAAGGCACCCTAGTTGTTTTAAAAAAAAAATAAAAAAGAGAGAGAAAGAAAAAATGATTTTTTATTGCATTTCAGGTTTGTAGGTGGACTACAGGGAGTAGAAGAAGGTGCCAAGGGGACCCTGACATTCATGCCAGCATCCATCTCATCTTCTCCACACCTTCCTCCATCATTTTTGGCATCTCTTTCACCCCACTGTACCTCTTTTTTCCAAAACTGTGTTTTCTACAGTAGGCTCTATTTTTTCTACAGGAGGCTCTTGTAGGAATTACTGAGAGCCAAAAGTGTTTACAAGAGGTAGTTTGAAGGACAAGAAAAGCTTCATGAGGAAGCTATAATCCCGCTTAACATCTTCAAACCTCCTTTCCATCATTTCCAAGCCTGCATCACACTCCAAGCATCATTTCTTTTTCCTTTCCAAGAAAAAGAACAGAAAAACAGTTTTTTAGTTTTGGAAAAAAACAAAAATAAAAGGAGGAAAAGGCACCAT